>JAPDNY010000008.1:50617318-50714818 GCA_029375565.1 Gekko gecko
TCGACCAAGTGTTCTAGAACGCCTAAGTTACACTATTATGTGTATATTAAAAAGCAAATTAGAACAACAGAGCTTTCTTCCCCCATTTAACAATAGAACAGCAGTTGCTGAAATTTGAGCACATTCTGTACAAAGGTTGAAATAACCCTAAGAACATTTCTAAGTTGCGTATAGATCAGATATAACAGTGGAATTGAAAAGGTCTTTGAGATGATAGCCAAGTTCTGTCTGTGTTCCTCAAATTCTTATTTGCAAACATGAAGAACAGCTGATGATACAGTCATCAGACGATGAGCAAACACGTGAGAATCACCCCACAAAAGTACAGGACCAAACAATACACTCTTTAATACCACCAATAAAGCCCTCCAATAAAAGGGGGGGAACACGGGGATCCTGCCCTATGGTCTCTCTCATGTCACACAGACCCTTTTAGCAGCTCCAGCTGCTTTGCCACCTAACGTTCTTCTAAAAGTGTGATTTTTCCACAGTAGTTCTTACTCTGATCATATTCAAATTAGATTATGGTAATGCATATTACCATATGTAATTAATCTAGATGGGCCTGTCTTTTAAAATGGTTCAGAAACTTTATTTGGTCCAAAATGCAGCACCAGGCTACTGTCAGGGGTTGATTACAGGGACTGTATCACCACTGTGCTGAAAGATCTGGCTATCCATCAGTTTCTTGGCATAATTCAAAGTGCACATAATTGAAAAAGCTGATTCTTATCTCTAAGGACCTAAATGGCTTGGGGCCACGGTACCTGAAAGACCATCTCCTCCCATACTATTCAGCCCACCTGTTAAGATGTGCTTCAAAAGCCCTGTTCTCTGTGCCCCTGGCGTCCAGAGGTGAAGCAGATGCTGACTAGAGGCAGGCTGTTATGTTCTGGGTTCACTCTTATGCTGTTTGAGTTATGGATTGCCCTATGGTATCCTAATTCCCTTACTATGATTGGCTGTCTAATAGACCTTCAATTGGTTCTGAAGCCACTTAGAGTGACATATCAGAGAGCTCTGCTTAGGTCCAATCAGACCTCTTGTTTATAGTTACATTGTATATAGTTCAGTTGTGGAACGGTATAAGTTTGGGTGCTGCTCTTATCAGAGCAGATCAGAGCTGAGCAATGTCATGAATAAAAGCCTTGTTATTGTTCATCGTCTCCTGCCTTTCAATACTTAAAACTGGCGATGAGGGTGGGATCCCAGGCCTAACCAAACGGGGGGAAACCACTCTCCGCCTGCTCAGACTGAAATCACTAAGGGCGCCTAGAGCTAAATCACTATGGGCATGGCATCCAAGGGCCATATCAAACCATTCGACCCCAAGGTTGGGAACTGGGAATCCTACCCAGTTTTGAATGCTTCCTCATAGCAAACAGTATTGAAGGAAATGATGTCCGCCGTGCCACCTTTTTGAGTACCTGCAGCCAGGCTGTATTTGACATTGCTTGGGACTTAGTAGCTCTGTCCAAAGTACTGGAAACACCTCTTGGCATCATCGAAGCATGGCTCAACAATTATTTTGTGCCAAAGATGCCTGCTGCCATACACCGGTGTGCTTTCCACCAATGAAACCAGAAGGAGGGTGAGTCTGTCACTGAATATGTCACCACACTGAGAAGGGCTGTTCGTGACTGTCAGTTCCCAAATCTAAATTCAGTCCTAATGGACCAGTTACTCTGCGGCCTTAGAGATGACAGCATCTGGCGGGTGCTTCTGTTACAAAAGTCTCTCAATTATGAATCGGTACCCGAAGAAGTGCTGCGAGTGGAGGCCACCAACAATTCTCTTCGCGAACTGCAACTGAGTGCTCAGAGTCACATGTCAAGTCACTCCGATGCCATTCACCATGGTGATACCGCTGACTCCTCTGATTTCTGAGATGACCAATCAGAGTCGTCTGATGATGGAGTCCACAGAACGGGGGCCAACCAGAAGCCACGCTGTTCTCAAAAAAGCCCATGAAGAGGAGTATGTGCTGGCTGTGGTGGGTCGCATGCTCATAGAGACTGTCAATTCCGTGATGCCATCTATTGTTCTTGTGGGAAGACGGGCCACCTAGCTAAAGTCTGCCGCTCATCACAAGGTCATTTTGCATCTGAAGTCTTCCGTCATCCAGGAAGAGCTTCCAGTAAATCTTGCCATTCATCTTGTTTTCCATCTTCTTGATCGTTTAAGTGAAGGCCACAATACAATAATGAAGCAAGAGCATCAGAAGACTACACCAATCGTCTGTACATCCAACAAGGTCTTCACACTTGTCCCAAAATCAAGGTTATTGTCTTCCTTGAACGTCATGCTTGCCAGATGGAGGCCGATTCCGGTTCCACACTGTCAATCATCTCGTGGAACACTTTCCAACAAGTCTGTCTCTGGTTCCCTGCATGCCATCTTCAGAAATGCAGTCTGCAAGTTTTTGATTTTCAGAGAAACCGAGTTCCTGTTGTTGGCATCACCCCCGTCCAAGTCAAGTACAAAAAGTTCAACGGTCACCTTAACTTGCTCATTGTTGAAGGTTGCCGTATGAGTCTTATTGGTCTGGACTGGTTTACCGTCCTTGGTATTGACATTATTGGCGTCAACCACACCAGTCAGTTGAGCATTGCCAATTTTGTGGAAGAGTTCCCAGATGTTTTCAGCTCAGAACTTGGCTGTTACAAAGGTCTGCCAATCTCGTTCATGTTGAATCCTGCAGTCCAACCCATATGCCTCAAGCCGTGGTGATGCCCCATCGCTCTCAAACTGAGCACTGACGAGCAAATCAATAAGCTGATAGCTCAAGGCATATTGGAGCCCATTCCCAATGCCAAATGGGAAACTCCAATCATCACTCTAAGCAAGCCAGATGGTTCAATCCGCTTGTGTGCAGATTACAAGTGCACCCTTAATAAGGCCTTGCAGCTGCATGCATACCCAGTTCCTGTGGCGAGCCATCTTCTAGCATCCATCTCTGGTGGCCAAGTGTTCACTAAAATCAATCTCACCCAGGTGTACCAGCAACTGCCTGTTGATGCAGCCATGGCTGAGGCTCGGATGATCGTGATGCATCGTGGTGCCTTCAAGGTGAACCGTTTGCAGTTCGGGGTAAGTGTCACCCTGGACTCTTCCAGGAGCTGATGGAGCATCTTCTTAAGAACAGGCATGGCCCCCTACTTTGATGATGTACTGAAAGCGGGGGCCTCAGAATTAGAACTGACTGCTCCTGTGCGAGAGGTGCTCCACCATCTGCAGAAGGTTGGCCTTTGAGTGAAGAAGGAGAAGTCTGAGTTCTTCGTCCCCGCAGTCCAATTTTTGGGTTTTATCCTGGACAAAGATGGCATCCATCCTGTGCCAGAGAAGGCTGCCGCAATCCGCAAAGCACCCCCACTGAAATCGAAGAAGGAGCTGCAGTCCTTTTTAGGGCTCCTTAATTTCTATCATTCTTTCCTGCTAAATAAAGCAGCTGTCGCTGAGCCTCTCCATTGGCTCATAGACAAAACAGTGCTGTGGGCATGGGGTCGCAAGGAGCAAGCCGCGTTCTAAGCTGTCAAGGCTCTCCTAGTCTCTGACAGAGTGCTTGTCCACTATGATGAAAAGAAACTGCTTGTTCTGGCCAGTGTCATGTCTCCCTATGGGATCAGGGCAGTCCTCAGCCACAGGTTGCCAACCAGCCAAGAAGCCCCCATAGTGTTCTATTCAAGGACTCCATCAGCAGCAGAAAGGAATTATGCTTAGATAGACTGGAAGGCGTTAGCAATCATTGCAGCAGTGAAGAAATTTCATGATTTCATCTACAGTCGTGACTTCGACATCATTACCGACCACAACCCACTGCTCGGCATCTTCACTAAAGATTGCCAAACCCCACAGATCCTGTCACCTTGGATGATGCGTTGGGCTGTCCTCCTCTCCGTGTATGACTTAAACCTTGTCCACAGGCCCGGGAAAGCTGCCTGCCATTGCATGAACAGCAAGAGGCCCAAGTCCAGGAAACGCTCCTCATTGAAGAACTGCCGCAACCTCCGCTCACGGTTGCTGACATCATTTTCTACATCACCCGGGACCAGATGCTCAGCCACATCTTCAACTACATGTGGAAGGGCTGGCCGCCCAGGAAGCTCAAAGCCGAATTCCAGCTGTTCCAGTCACACTCAATGGAACTGTCAGTGAGCAAAGGCTGCCTCCTGTGGGGAAGCTGGGTTGTAGTCCCTCCCCCATTATGACAGCGAGTGTTAGATGCCCTACATGTGGGACACCCCAGCATCATGAAGATGAAGGCGATCGCAAGAAGCTATGTTTGGTGGTTGGGGCTTCACCAGCAAATCGAGCGCTGGGTCTGCACTTGTCAGCCCTGCCAGGAATCGAGGCCTGAAGCCCCCTCAGTTCCTGTCCATCCTTGGGAAAAGCCATGGGGACCATGGTCCCACATCCACATTGACTTTGCTGGCCCTTTTCAGGGCAGAACGCTCCTGTTGATCATTGATGCCTACTCGAAATGGCTAGAGGTGTGTCTGGTCACTGCCATGACTACAGCTGTCATCACCTGCTGCCTGGATTGCATATGAGTGATGAAGAAGGAAAATAATCTATGTCTGAAACCTCTCTCTGACTTGATGTAAATAGTTCTTACCTTCTCATTAACCAACCTCTAGCAGAACTTCCTATGATGAAACTTGCAGCCCCTAGCTATTCTTCCTTTAATGGGTAAGCCAGTAATTGTGCACCAGCTGAAACACTTTTATATCAAGACACAACAGACTTATGATGCAGGTTTTCAATCTGTGGAGCATGAATCCCTAACCTCTCCCCCTTCTACTGCAGCCCCAAATGTCATGAACACATGAAGCCTTATACTGAATCAGACCATTAGTCCATTTGAGTCAGTATTGTCTACTCAGACTGGTAGTGACTTTCGAGGGTCTTGGGAAGGGATTGAATCTCGAAGATCTTCTGCATGCCAAGCAGATGCTCTACCATTGAGCTATGGCCCCTCTCCAAAATGCTGTTCCTGGGGTTCAGGGGACTACAGGAACTACATTTGGGCCTGCATTGGAGGAAAGGAAGTCATGCTCTGAGGACAGAAATCCTTTTGTCATTGGAAATGTGCCATGGGATCCAATGTAAAATGGTTACATCTGTTGTTTTTTCTGTACTGTACAATGAACAGAGAAATTATGACCATGCAATATAAATTATATATGAGTTTAATATGAATAAATATTTTTTACTTATCATCAATGCACCTAACTCTCACCATTGCCAAAACTGTGGACACTTAAATCCAGAGACTGAAGCCAGAATTTGAAGCCATGAACAAAACATTTTTCTAGAAACCTGGAAAAAAAATCTAAAATCTAAAAGCAAACAAACATGGGGGTGGTTAAAACCCCCATAATGAAAGTAGTACCTGTAGCTTAAAATAAACAAATGCCCTCTCTGTGGCTGTTGTGGGAGTTGCTAGAAACCACAAAAACATTGTCGGAGTTCTAGCCTTGGTTTCTGTCAGTATAAAGTGGATGGGAGAGCCCTTTCCATGGCTATTTCGGCCTTTGAGGGAGAACTTGTCTGGGTCAACCCAGCAACGACAACCCTGTAACTTGATACCCTATAGCTTGCATGACTTACCCAGAACTGGCTGCTCACTAGTACCCACCCCATGAAAGCCACTGTTGTGGAGTGGCTAGTCCTTGTGGGTTCCTCAGTGCACATGAGCACCAGCAGGTGGCATGATGAAAGTGAATTCGGTCTGGCAGCTGACAATGAATAACTCAACCTTTCTTTTCCCAGGTAAAGCCAGCCAGGGGTAGGTTGGCTGATTGGTAGGAAGGAACAAAGGGGGTGAGCTTGGGGGCTTTCAGGGAAGGGAATGAGGAAATACTGCAGGAGGGGGAAAAAAGAGTTGCCCCTGTAAGTCCTTGCAGGCCCCCTTCTTGTTATATGAAATTTTGCTTACCCTGCCTGGTCCACACAAATTCTTAATGTTAAATCAGATTGGCCTACTCCCAGAAGATATCTTCTATGGAAGCCTATGCAAGGCAAGAACACCTGTCACACAGAGGCTCCATGATACTGAATTACAAAATGAAGAAGCTTTGCTACCCAAGGACTACAGAAATATAAAATCTTGGCCTAATTTTACTGCTGCCCCTTATTTAGTCAACATTACCTATGAGCCCTATAGATGGGCCTTTTCCAGAGCCCGTTTTGAGGCACTCCCCTCTGCTGTACTGCTAGGTATATTCAATCAAGTGCCAATGCATGAATGTTTATGCCCATGCATGGCCAATATGGTGGAATCAGTTACTCATTGCCTCCTGTTCTATCAGGAGGAATGAGACCATCTTAATACTACCCCTTCTGTCTAGATTTAGCCCTCTGCAGTCTTATCTTGACTTTAGGCCAGAAGTTCTTTGTAAATTCCTCTTAGAAGATGTTCAGAGCTGTGGAAAAATTTTGCTGCTTAGCTATTAGGAAACACAAACTTTTTTTAGCTGGGAAAACTGTATGATTCTCTTATTAATATTATTTTATTTTACTAATTTTATTAATTTTCTTATGTTAATGTTTTTAAACTATCCCCATGTTAATGTTTTTATACTGTTCCCATGTTATTGCTGTTTTAATCCTTCTTATATTAGAATTGTACTGTTTTACTGGCTCTTGCTGTAATAAATTAGATTGATTGATTGAGATGTAATTCTGAACTAGGTCATAGATTGTGGATCAAAATATCCACACAATGTGGCTATAGGGAGGCAGGGGAATTTTACCATAAGCCTTGGAAAGCACCAGATTTGCAGAGAAATATAAAATGTTAAAAAAGAATACATTCGGAGTTAACTCCCCCCCAAACACAGAAGTAATGTCTACTTCTTTAAGAAAAATTTGCCACTGAGATCTTGCGAGTCTACTTTGTGAGATTGCAGCAACAGTTTTGGGGGATTCTAGGCAACCCTCAACCAACATGGCTGAGGCTTCCAAGCCTAAGCTGTTACTGTGTGTGTGTGTGTGTGTGTGGGCACAGACTAAAATAGGTAAAAGGGAGGAGGGGAGGTAAAGATGAATGGAAATGAAGCAAAAGAGTTAAAAAGAGAACGCTGAAAATGGGGAGTGGTAACAGAAAAATGGAAGAAGGAGAAAAGAGAAAGAGTATGCGGGGGGGGGAGATGTCGGGGGGGGAGAGATGTCAGAACAAGGGACATGAGAAGAAAGAACAGGGAAGAGCTGCCAGGGCAAGGAAAGATGAAAATGAGAAGAGGTATGGGAGGAGAGGCTGCAGATACTGCCAGGAGAAGAAAAATCTCCCCCCTTATGTGTCCCCCACTTCCTACATCTAATTCTGAACCAGGTCCTATAGCGTGGGCCAAAAAATACACACAGTAGGGCCAGGGCCAGACAGAGAGACTTTTCTACAAACCTGATAGAAAAGATTTGCTGAAACATCTGGAAGGAAAGAAAGAAACTATAGCTGTAAGAGATAAATGTCCATTGAAATTTCAGTAGTTATTTTGGGCACAGCCAGCAACCAAAGCAATATTGTTGAGCCTTCCATGCCTTTGCTTTTGTCAGTCAAAGGTTGGGGGAGTTTGCTGATAAAGATATAATGTGGAAGGGACAGAAGGAAACAGGGAAAATGGTGAAAAGGAGGAGAAGCTTGAGGGGGGGAAAAGAAAGTTAGGTGGGTATGTTCAGACAGCATGCTGGAGCGGTTTAAATTGCTCCAGTCCGATGCGTGTTTTTTTTTAACCTGGAGAATTGCGATCACACTGACCTTCTCATTCCAGGCTTCCCGCCATCCTCATGCAAGTGGAGGTTTTTTTCACCTCAGTTTGAGCATGCGCACAGGCAGCCCTCTCTAGAACTAAAAGTTTGGCGCGTGCACAGAACAGCAATTTCAACATGTCCCTTTAAATTTTAAATGAAGACCTCTTTAAATTTTCACCCTGAAACTGGCCTCCCCGAGATCCTGGATTTGTCTAAATGCTTAAACTAGGCACCATTTAAGCTTTTCTTTCATTAACTTAGGCTCGGAGCTCTGCTCAAGCGCACACTGCTAAGGCATTAAAAAAAATGGCGGACTAAAACCGGAAGCCTGAGGCAGCTTCCCAGAGGGGAGGGGGGATTGAAGCACCTGGAAGTGGCTCGATGAGCGATCAGACGTCAGGAAAGTGCGCCTCAAACTGGAGAATCAGGAAAACACCATTTGGTAAGTGGTATAAAAATACTCTGGTTTAAAGTGGGTTTGCTCCAGAAAGCCACGGCTGGGGACGGTGCACAGATGTTGGGCGTGTGAACGCGCACATAAAAGCCGTTCCTGAGGCGTGCCGAAAGCAGTTCAAATGGCGCGTCTGAATGCACCCAGGTGAGTCTGAGAGAAGAATAGGGGAAAGGTTACCAGGGGATTGGAGGGCAAACAGCATCTCTAGGTTCCAGAATGAAGGCCAAACAACCCCCCCCACACACCAATTATCAGGAGAGTGGGCACACGATTAGGATTGACGATGTGGCATGGGGTAGTGGTTAAGCATTCCCTTCTGCATAATTTTCCCAAACTAAAATGGTATAAGGGGCACTATTTGCCTACTGGAGCACATATATGGGTAATCATATCTGTACCAGTGCGTCCCTTGTGGGAAATACAACAATTTCCCGGGGCCATTTTAAACCAGGAAAAAGTGCAGGCAGGGAAGTGTAATCCCTTACCCTCATGCCATGGTTTTAATCTGAATGGGACATTATGTACCTGATAACCAAGTTTCTTAAAACACTGGGATCTCTGGGCATAGAACTCCCAGTGTCTTGTCTCATTTAGTCCCTAAAAAGACAATAACATCTACATTTAAAATAAATTACTAGATGAAGGTCTAGACCTCCAAACATTATTGTGGCTTATGCTAGTTTTTGTGTGTACAAACACTTTTCATAGTGTGGATCTGGTTCCAGTGAGGACTGTTGTGAAGGGAAATCAAAAAGGTGGCAGAGCAGTTTTTAAACTGAATAATGGGGGAAAGCCGACAGGAGATGAAAAGTCTCTGGTTCGGGATGGCTCATCTCAAAGAGATGAAGGGGTAGCTATTACTTTTGTACAAGGAAATGGATTAAAATTGTCCACTGAGACTGTGGCTAAGGATAGGAACTGCCTGGCAAGGTCTTGAGGCAGCAAGAGGAAGGCTGTGGGCTTAACAAACGTGGGAAACTATAAGAGTTTATACACAAATGCTAGAAGTCTCCGAGGTAAAATCAAGGAGTTGGAATGCTTGGTGTTGGGGAGGGGAAATAGACATTGTGGGTATTTCAGAAATTTGGTGGGATGTGGAAAATCAGTGGGATACGGTGATTCCTGGTTATAAATTATATCGGAAGGATAGGGGGGAAGGGTCTGAGGTGGGGTGGCTCTGTATGTCAGAGAGGGTATACCATCCAGTAAGACTAAGAGGGTAAGAGAATTGGATTCGCTTCTGGAAATGCTATGGGTTGAAATAGTGGGTCCAAAAGGAAGCTTAACTGTGGGAGTTTGTTATTGCCCACCAGATCAAAAGATAGAGGAGGATTATAAAATGATGAATGAATTAAAGATAGCGACTAGATGAAATAACTGTGTCGTAATAGGCGACTTTAACTACCCACACATTGATTGGGTCAATATAAGTTCTAGTCGGGAAAAAGAGATTGAGTTTTTAGACACTCTCAATGACTGTGCTATTGAACAGATTGTCACAGATCCTACCAGGGGAGAGGCGATCCTGGATTTGGTCCTAAGTAACACCCAAGACCTGGTAAGGGATGTAAAAGTGATTGCACCACTTGGGAACAGTGACCATAATACATTGAGTTTAACATTTGTACAGATAGGGAATTGCCCAAAAAGACTGACGCAACCACTTTTAACTTTAAAAGGGGTAACTTCTCTGATATGAGGGGACATGTGAGGAAGAAACTGAAAGGAAAAGTAGAAAGGGTCAAAACCATTGGGGAAGCTCAGAGATAATATATACCACAGGTTAGGAAAGGTACAAATAGGTATAGAAAAAAGCCTGCACGGTTAACAAATAAAGTAATGGAAGCTGTAAAAGGTAAGAAGGATTCCTTTAAGCGGTGGAAAACTAGTCTTAGTGAGGTCGATAAAAGGGAACACAGACTATGGCAAATAAAATGCAAGTCTGTGATCAGGCAAGCAAAAAGGGAATATGAGGAGCATATCGCAAAAAACATAAAGGCCAACAATAAAACTTTCTTCAAATACATTAGAAGTAGGAAGCCAGCCAGGGAGGCAGTGGGGCCCTTGGATGACCAAGGGGTAAAAGGAGTAGTGAAGGATGATAGGGAAATGGCTGAGAAGCTGAATGCATTTTTTGCCTCTGTCTTCACTGTGCAAGAGGAGAAGTGCTTGCCCACTCCAGAAGCAGCGATTTCGGGAGGGGCTTTGAAAGACCTGAATCAGATTGCGGTGACAAGAGAGGAAGTCCTCCGACTGATGGACAATTTAAAAACTAATAAATCACCAGGCCTGTACAGCATTCATCCGAGAGTTCTGAAAGAACTCAAATGTGAACTTGTGGATCTCCTGACAAAAATATGTAATCTTTCTTTAAAATCTGCCTCCATTCCCGAGGACTGGAAGGTAGCTAATGTCACTCCCATCTTTAAAAAGGGTTCCAGGGGAGATCCGGGAAATTACAGGCCACAGTCTGACATCGATACCAGGTAAGTTGGTGGAAACTGTTATTAAGGAAGAAATTAGTAGGCACATTGATGAACAAAAACCATTGAGGCAGACTCAGCATGGGTTCTGTAAGGGAAGATCTTGTCTCACTAACCTGTTAGTGTTTTTTGAGGGAGTGAACAAACATGTGGACAAGGGGGATCCAATAGATATTATTTACCTTGACTTCCGGAAAGCTTTTGATACAGTTCCTCATCAAAGGCTCCTAAGTAAGCTCAATAGTCTTGGGATAAAAGGACAAGTCCTCTTGTGGATCAAAAACTGGCTTATAAATAGGAAACAGAGAGTGAGTATAAATGGGAAACTTTCTCAGTGGAAGGTGGTAAGCAGTGGGGTACCACAGGGATCAGTACTCGGTCCAATGCTTTTTAACTTGTTTATTAATGATTTGGAATTGGGAGTAAGCAGTGAAGTGGCTAAATTTGCAGATGACACGAAGTTGTTCTGGGTGGTGAAAACCAGGGAGGATTGTGAGGCACTCCAAAGGGATCTGTTGAGGATGAGTGAGTGGGCGTCAATGTGGCAAATGGGGTTCAATGTGGCCAAGTGCAAAGTGATGCACATTGGAGCCAAAAATCCTAAATATAAATACATGTTGATGGGGTCTGAACTGGCAGAGATGGACCAAGAGAGAGATCTTGGAGTCGTAGTGGATAACTCAATGAAAATGTCTAGACAGTGTGTAGCTGCAATAAAGAAGGCCAACGCTATACTGGGGATTATTAGGAAGGGAATTGAAAACAAATCAGCCAGTATCATCATGCCCCTGTATAAATCATTGGTGTGATCTCATTTGGAATACTGTGTACAGTTCTGGTCACCACATCTCAAAAAGGATATTATAGCATTGGAAAAAGTGCAGAGAAGGGCAACTAGAATGATAAAAGGGTTAGAACACCTTCCCTATGAAGAAAGGTTAAAACGCTTGGGGCTCTTTAGCTTGGAGAAACGATGGCTGAGGGGTGACATGATCGAGGTTTATAAGATTATGAATGAGATTGAGCAGGTTGAGAAAGAAGTACTTTTCTCCCTTTCTCACAATACAAGAACTCGTGGGCACTCCATGAAATTCTGAGCAGTCGGGTTAGAACTGATAAAAGGAAATACTTCTTCACCCAAAGAGTGATTAACATATGGAATTCACTGCCACAGGAGGTGGTGGCAGCTACAAGCATGGACAGTTTCAAGAGGGAATTAGATAAACATATGGAGCAGAAGTTCAGCAGTGGCTATTATCCACAGGGTATAGATGGGAATTCTCAGTCTGGGGCAGGTGATGCACTCTATTCTTGGTGCTGGAGGGGGTAGCAGTGGGAGGGCTTCTAGTGTCCTGGCCCCACTGCTGGACCTCCTGATGCCATGTGGTATTTTTGGCCGCTGTGTGACAGAGTGTTGGACTAGATGGGCCATTGGCCTGATTCAACATTGGCTTCTCTTACGTTCTTATGTTCTTACCTATCAATCTGTACTACCCCATAATATTGATTATCTATGTCATTAGCAAGCAATTCTGTATGCGTTTTAAGCATTCTCTTTGGCAGCAGAGAGAAAACATTAAGCCCTACTGACTTTGCCAACAGCAGTTCTACTGGAAGCTGGGAAAACCACCGTACTGGGCAAAAATTATCTTCTTCAGCTAGCATTGCCCTGTCTCAGAATACCATCTTCAATGAAACAAAAGCACTCAGGCCTCATATATGAAATCTCTATGGATAACTATAAAAGCATATATTTACATCAGTGTTCTGTTTTTTAATGGAAAGAAAATCAGGGCTATTGCTATGAAGTGGTTTCCAAAACCTATCCCTGCACACACAGAGCCGAGTCAGTCAGTTGCTCAAGAGTAATCAGAAACATTAATCTATTACAGCATTTCCTGAGGACTATTACTTATTAATTGCATTTGCATTCCCATCCTCCCTCTGAAAGGCTCTGATCAGCACAGTAATGAGACCCAGTTTGGTGTAGTGGTTAGGAGCGCGGACTCGAATCTGAGAGAACCGGGTTTGATTCCCCACTTCTCCCCATGCAGCTGTCATTGTGACCTTGGGTCAGTTACAAGTTCATTCAGAGCTATTCTTTCGCAAGCAGTTCTTGAAAGAGCTCTATCAGCCCCACCTACCTCACAGGGTGTCTGTTGTGAGGAGGGGAAGGGAAAGGAGATTGTAAGCTGCTCTGAGATTCCTTTGGGTAGTGAAGGGTGGGGTATAAATCAGTCTCTTCTTCTCTGCACATGAAATTATACCATTTTTCCCCATAATACCCTTACTCCTCCACAGATTGTGCCACCTTTCACCATACAAGCAACACACCTATTTCTATGAACAGCTTGAATGAATTAAACTTTGTTGGTCTTAAGGGTGCCATTGGACTCAAAGCTTGAATAAATGTTATTTGCATGAACAACATAGCCTTTACATTCTTGTAATGTAAAATATCTTTTAAATTTTGGTTTAACTGAAAATTTGGTCAAGTAAACATTCCTATCAATAAAATATTGGTTGTCCATAGTATCCAAAAAACTTATGAAATGAAACATGGTTTTGAACTGATCATCTTTAATTTGGGCATAAACTATGGTAGCCTGGGGGCCTAATTTGGCCACAAGTGTCTTTCTAGCTGGCTCCTGACCCAAAGAAACCCAGTCATCCACAATTATTCACCACAGACCCTTTGTCCTGAATTGACGTATAGAGAAAGGGCTAATTTGTCCTGTGGCTTGAAGAGAGACTATGCTAGAGTCCTCCTTACTATTCACCACCACCATCACAAGCTAAGTCACAGGGGACATGGAAGTGAACAAAGAGGTGTCTAAAGAAATGTTCTGTCAAAGCCTCTGAAGATGTCCATAGTGAGGGAAAAAAGGTTAAGGAGTTTGACAACTTACATTTTCTCATTCTTTGAATTAAAGTGGCATGTATTCATAACACTATGAAAGCACTAAATACTGAAAAAAACAGATTACAATGTCTCCTCTTTTTGGGTCCTTTCACCTTTTCCCTTCCCTGTCTCTTGACTGCTGTCTGTGTGGCATGAAGTTCTAATTTCTAACATGAATCTGTTGCGTACATATGCACTGCAACTGTTGTAGAAGTACTAATGCCTTGATTAGACAATCTTAGAGGGTATAAATCCTGATAGACAGACACAGACAGGATGTTAAGATTTCCATACTCGTTCTGCTTCTTTCTTAATGAAAAGAGGAAATAACATCACGTAAGCTACCATACAGTTAAAAGTTTTAATTTTGAGGTTTTAATGTCATCATTTTTATTTCAGTCAGACCATCAGGGGTTCATAATATTGTAGGTACCACTAAACCAGTATGCTTCCATATGACAAGAGTATCTAAGGCTTTACACAACAGTTGAAGCATAATCATCTGCAGCCCTAACACTTCCAACAAGAATGTCAGCATTTCTATAATAAGACCCATATTTAAGGGTTTATAACTCAGCTGCAGAAATCTGCTCCAGGCCTGTACATGCCATACAAAATCCCACTTAAGGAACAAATAATCCTTTTACTGCTTGGCAAGGGAGTCGATTTTGGGCCACTTCCAAATGCAGAGTCATAAAAATGGGCATTACAATGTGTGTATGCTGAACTCCAGAAAAAATCCAAATGGCCCTATACAATTTTAGGCCAAGTAAGTGTCAAAATACATATATACACAGGAGTTTTCAATGAACATCCATCAAGTATGTAGAGAATAGAGCTATGCAATCAATTGTGGGTAATACCAACAGATGATTGGACAGTTACTTTATTATATCTGTTCAAGAGGCAAGAAGTAGTTCTGACTGTTCAGTGTTAGTTTTATTAGCAACCAAACATTACTATAACAAAAACTCTGGTTACTCACAAATCATACTAGGAGTTTTTGCAATTCCTGATGTAAGATGAATCTGTTCACATACCATCCAACTATGTAACAACAGGAAACCACAGCCCACAAAGAAAAACCATGAGAAAATATTCTGAATAGGTAACACGGTTTTGATGATGACTCTGGGATCAAATGCTATATACACACACATAAGGGTGTGTGTCTGTGTGTGTGCATGAGTGCTCATGAAAATGTATTTACTATCCCTATTTAAGCAAACATATATTTTCATTCCCAAGCTTTAAAGTATGTATTGTAAACCACTGTGCATGCAGACACTTCAAACCCAAGTGTAGAAAACACTGCACAAACTTAGCATGATCCAGTATTGCTACTGGATACAGCCAAATACTTTACTTCTACTGAATTATGTCCCTCTAACCCACTCCTCCAGTGGACACTAGAAAACTTGGCAGCCATGGTACTTTCCTGTAACACCAAACCATATTATCTATGCCTTAAAGAACATGGCTTACTTCCAAGTAGACCAGTTTAGAATGGCTCCCAAATCACTTATTTGTAAGAAAGGTAGGGTGCTAATAGCTCCTTGTCAATTACCCAGCACAAAAATAGCCTGAACCCAAATAAGTGGATGTAACTCACCATGGTTGCAGTCAGACAACAAGCTTGGTGTGGCATAGTTTTCTGGTGATTTCATCAAAACATGATGAAATCCCAACTAAACTGCAAAAACCTTTTTATACACATTGATGCAGTATGGATAAACTTTTTAAAAAGGAAACACAATGTGCCATAGGTGCAAGGAGATGACTAGAAAAGCAACTTGAAGAAAACTGCTAATAAAATTACCTAACCCCCTCAAAAAGCTCGAACAATTGTTTGTACTCCAGCTTGCATGTTTGAAAATTGAAGGTTTTATAATACGTTCTATCAGGGCTCTTTTTGTAGCAAGAACTCCTTTGCATATTAGGTGATACACCCCTAATGTAGCCAATCCTCCAAGAGCTTACAGAGCTCTTCTTACAGGGGTTACTGTAAGCACTTGGAGGATTGGCTGCATTAGAGGTGTGTCGCCTAATATGCAAAGGAGTTCCTGCTATAAAAAGAGCCCTGCTTTCTACCAACTGACTTGGGTGAGGTTATATTAGGTTGTTCCTTAATCCCTTGCCAAAAATTGGTGTTGTAATTATCTGTGCCCTGAGTTTCTTGTATGCAAGGAAGCTATCAGTAAATAAGCAATAAATATAAAATCCAATAAAAACAAGCATTGCCAATAATTAACAACCATTCTAACAATATCAAAAACTGTAAAATCAGTTCATCTCAAAAAGCATACCATAAAACACCTCATCATCTGTAGTATAAACAGAACCAATTTAAAGAGGAAGGTTTCCAACATCTGTAGAAGCTCAGCTGTAGTCTTTGCCTCTTCAGAGAGGTATTCAATAAGGTCAATTGTCTTTGTTACCTATAATGATGGTGAGAGGCAACTGTGTCCTAGTTTTTCTTGGACAATGAAAAAAACTGAGTAGACACATAATTGGTTGGTGTGCTGGCACTGATTCTATTGTGCTATATCTAGCAAGTGATGAATGGTTCAGAGAATCAGGTGATGCTTCTGGGGGCCAATGGGCTCTGGAGGATTAATGAAATTGATCCTCCGGATGAATTTGAGTGCTAAGGCATAGAACTGAGAGACCATCTCAAGCACCCAGCAAGTCGAAGTCAAATGTGCTCAGGCTCCTGTAAAGTGCTGGAGATAGCATTGTTTTCTGATTTTCTGGAACTTCTTGTATAATGTTTGGTGAGATTTCTGTGCTCCCCTGAAATAGGCAAAATTACAACTGATAGGAACTGGAAGTCTGTGGTCTGGCTTTGAATAGTTACCATTTTTAATTCAAAGTTGTTGATCCTGTTATTAAATAAATGGGATTCATTGGTACCTGTAGTGTTATTCCTTATGGAGGGCAGGGCTTTATAAAAACCTTTACTCTGGTTAAGTACCATGTCTAGAGTTTGTCTGAACAAGACATGATT
This sequence comes from Gekko gecko, assembly GCA_029375565.1. Taxonomy (NCBI): domain Eukaryota; kingdom Metazoa; phylum Chordata; class Lepidosauria; order Squamata; family Gekkonidae; genus Gekko; species Gekko gecko. The sequence continues at coordinate 50,633,914 of JAPDNY010000008.1, forward strand.
GGGATCACTGCGGAGACATGCCTGGGTGACTGGCTCCAGGAAAGCTGCAGAGAGAAAATATATTTAAATTCATTCTTGGTGCTATTAAAAAAGTTCAGATTCCCCTGAGACTGGGACTGGGTTATGTGGCCATAAATAAATCTCTTTTGCAGAGAGAATCAGAAGTAGAGGCCCTGACAACTCCCAAAGGTTACTTAAGATTTTTTTCCCTTCAAGGCATGCATCATATGGATTCTTAGGTAAGCCACTTGTATCCACTGGAACAACAGAACAGGAGCTTACGACTGATTACCAGTAGTGACCAGTACACTTATTATAGAAGTTTTAAATTTAATTATGATGTCCTGCAAAAATTTTGGAACAAGTCTTGTTTCAAGCTAGAGCTCTCCGCAGCTTCTGGTAAGCCTCTCCCCAAGCCAGACCAAGAAAAGGAACGAACAGGAACTCAGAGGGATTAAAGCATGGCTTCCCTTATTTCAAAGGGGAGAGGTAGCATGGAAAAAAAAGACAAGAGAAAGGCAAGGAGAGGTGCCCAATTCTTGCATTGTCTTTGGAGCAGCGGTATGGTTCGCAACTCACCACAGTCCTAAGAACTGGGGGGGGAGAATGTTTGGCTGAAGTACTGCTGCATGTGCTTTGCTAAGAGCAAATCCTCACCACTGTCATTTTCTGGCAGCCAAACAGGGACCTCTAAGTGATCGCTTTGTCAGTGATCAAGAGGAAATGGTTTTCTATCATGGTGCCCTGGGTGGATAATTTTTAACACCCCCCCCATTTTTTGCCAATAAGTCACAGCTGATGTGGCAATGACGTGGTAAGAGATGTTTGGAGATGGCTTGCCATTGCCTACCTCCATGTTGGCTCTGCTTAACTTCTGAGATCTGACACGATCAGGCTAGGCAGGAGCTATCCATGTCAGGGCTCCTCTTCTATGTGATAAAATTATTTTGATTAATAATCATGAAATAAAATGAATGATAATGATGGCCAGAAAATAGATTCAGGTGGGTAGCCATGTTGCTCTGAAGCAGCAGAACAAAGTTTAGTCTTAAAGGTGCCACTGGACCCAAAGTTAGTATTCAATGGCCAGAAAAGAAACACAGACAGTGAAAGATTTCTTGTATTTAACTTTGTATATATAATCATGGCAGTAAAAAAATTCAAATTCCAACATGCTATTCCATCGCAAGAGCCAGTATGGTGTAGTGCTTAAAATGTTGGACTAGGATCTGGGAAATCTAGGTTTGAATCCTCACTCAAGCCATGGAAGCCAGTCATATTATTCTCAGACTAGCCCTGAACTGGATAACCCCAGGATAATCTAATCTCATCAGATCTCAGAAGTTAAGGAAGGCCAACGTGGAGGCAGGCAATGGCAAACCACCTCTGAACGTATGTATGAACTTTAACTAACACTAGCCAAAGCATAACAAAATAATGATCACAAGCTTCACCAGACTGTATGTTAAGAAACACATTATCCCCCAAAGAAGGTGCCTCCATCCTCTATTGTTTCCAAAAGACTAAAGTCAAACCAGAGAATCACTGCAGTGGGACCTGAAGGAGGGGGCATTTTTGCACCCCAGAAGAACCAGCGCAATGTACAGAGTACCCAGCATAATATTGACAAAGGATTGCTACTATACTACTCTTAAATACATTCTGTCACCAAGCAAGATAGGGGTGAGAAAGTCTTGAGACCAAGAAATGAAAGAGGGTGGGGACATAAAATTAAGTGAAAGGAGACAGAAATGAATGAGAAACGTGTGCGAAAGAGGGAGAGACATTAAGAGAGGGAACACACTGCTTTGCAAGATCTGGCTGAGCTGGGTACAAAGAAAGGGAGAGAGAAAGGCTAGGCTATTGGAGAAAATGACTTGCAGGCTGGCAATTACTGTAGCAGCTATCAACACAATCTGTTAAGGAAATTTGCTTGAGTCTTGCAGAAAAGGGAAGCTTAGCCAATCCAAGAGCTTTTTGTTATGCTCAGACTTCCCTGCACCCCTAGTGGCTGCAGCCAGAACATCATTTTAAAAATAAAAAGGAATTTATTTATTTATTTATTTCATTAGATTTCTTAACTGCCCTTCCCCACTTACAGTTTACAATGACATAATTCAATACAATTTTAAAACCAATTAAAACTACAAGAATTCAATATTAAAACATTCAACATAAATATTTAAACACTTTAAAAAACAAGATGGCATATTTAGCATTGAGATTTTCATGGGGGGGAGGGGAAGATGTTCATCTGGAGGAATCAGGACAATACTGGCTTTGAGGGCCCCCTTCAAAGGCCTTCCTTAAGCTGCGTGTAGGTGGAATGCCCCCCCCGGGTACATCACTGTGCAAGACTTCCCCTATCCAAGGAAACTGCAAACGTTATCACTGATCAAAAGGGTTCTGATGTCAATAAATGGTGTTCTTGCATTTCCCATACAAGACAAGGAATAGCCTTCAACAAAACTGTTGGTTCACAGTTCTGGTCCTTATTTTCAGCTGTTAAAGAGTTTTTAAACTACACATTCTTTATCAAGAATGTAAGAACAGTTTTTAGTTTCATTCGGGAAAGGACTCAATCTCACTTTGAACCCAGTATGAATCCAAAGCACCTCAGTCCCAGTACTACTTACATTCTGATACAGAAATATTAGGCTAACAGGACACCACCAAAGTAGTATTTGGCGGGCAGTTCTGGACTTCCCCTTTAACAACACTCTAAGTAAGCTGAAGGCAGAGCCAAGCAGCACTTAGGGACCCAGACAAACTATGATCAGCTCTACGGCAATATCCCAGAGTCTATGCTTTGAAACTGATAATCTCTGCCTGACTAAAGACCTGTTCTGCACTTTTTTTGGTTTTCATCTCACATTTTGCCAAAAGCTCACTAAGAGCTTGGAGGAATAAAATCTGTATTTCAGTCATCTCCCACCACAGCTATTGGGGTTAATTTACTAACAAGTTATATTCCCTCACTGACTGATATTAGTTGTGGTTTATAAATCCTCACCAATAATTGGCTATACTGAACAATACTTTGGACTATCATGAGGATAGAGATGTACACATTTTATGAAATGGAAGTTCCATAATATTATAGGTTTCAAAGAATACTAAATCTATCACAAATGCCTTATATAAAAGACACTTCACTATGGATTGGTGGAATCAGGGAAGGTCTATACACGAATGGATGAGCAGAATGTCACAGGTTTAATCCCTAGCAATTCCAGTTAAGGACTTCCCAGTAGGAGTGCTGAGATATATCTTTATTTGACTAGCAGGAGCTCTCCAAGTCTCAGAGTAGCCAGTGCTGAGACAGATGGATGTTTTGACCCAGTACAGAATTTTCACCTTGTCACGTCCTGCTTGGTAAAAGTATTTTAAGCCACTATCATGAATGCCTTTTAAAAGTCACCTCAATGCTTAATATACAGCTGTATTGGATATTTTTAAAGGTTTTTTTCCATGAAAGTGCTATTATGTTTGTAAATCTAATTAAAACTGAATCTTTAGAATAAAACCACAGTTTCTAAATTTACCTGCAATCTAGTTCTAGAATATTTGTCGAAGCATGCACAATATTGATAATCTGCAACTAAGGGTGCTTCAGTTTCATTCATTGTTCAGTCGTCTAAAGACAATTACAGTCTTCAGACAAAGGGCATATGTGTGTGTGTGTGTGTATATATATATATATATATATATGTATGTATGTATGTATGTATGTATGTATGTATATGGATGTCAATGGCCATAGTCATTCACGTATAGGTCCAAACTGCAGTATTTCATGTACATCAAAAAGGTGTTAATGGTTTCAATATTTACCTGCTGCAGGGGAGTGCTCCAGAAGAAGGCAGTATTTTCTTGTCCTTTTTTTTTGGCTAATGGTTGTTTCACCATTAAAATGAAAATCTTAATGCATTTTATAATCAGAGGACAATTTGCAAATCATTAAGAGAAATGTAAAATTCCATTAAAATACAAATCAAGAGTCTCTCACTGGACTAATAATCTTTTTGATATTATTTTTGCATCTTACTATTTCTGTTCCCAATGTTCAGGAACCACAAATGATCAGTTCTTGAACATGCTATTTACCACAGCCTACTTCTTTAACGAGAGACTGAGAAGTATAATCTGCTATTCAGAGCAGGTACTAATGAAGAATTCCATATATTCTAAAATTTAATTAAAACCCCAAAGATTTCAAATTAGATGCAATTTGAAATGCCTGGGGCAGAAATACATGCACTTGCGTGGCAAGGGTATCACGCTGAAAGTTGATACCGTAATTGGTCTTGATGTATTTTTGTGTTGCCAGGCTGAAGCGCAGAACTCATAACCATATAAAAATTCTCTGTAGATTACCTGCTCATTGAAAATGCCATCACTCAGGTAGTTCTCTACTAAATTACCATGCTACTAAAATGCACAAAGTGATTCGAAGAGAAGAGTGGCACAGCTGGTCGACGCTGCCAATGAGTTATGCATGCGCCGACGCTGCCTTTTTTCTTAGTAAAATATGCTCAGCTGAATATTAAAATATAATTGGCATTCAACCTAAGTAGCTTAAACCATTTTGTTATCTTCTTTTAAACCGATTTGGTTCCTTCACAGTTATTTTCAAGGATGCGATTCACAAACTAATGATACCAACATATTCAGCTAGATCTGTACTATTTTACATTTGTCATAAATAGGAACAGTTTCTACAGCCTTCTAGGGATGTTCTTTAACACTGGCTCCTCTTGAACATCAAAGGCCCATTTCATAGGGAAAAAAAGACAGTATGCCATTTATGTTAGTTCTTGCATATTTTATTCGGAAAAGAGGGGTGAGATGCAAATTTTCAGTGCAAAGTATGCTTTTGTAGTTCTGTAACTATTATTGCTATAAATATATATTGGCTGTTGCTCAGATTTGGTGAAATGACATAGATGTAGGTAGGGAAAGGGCATTTCTGGGTCATATGGATAAATTTTTATCTTCAACTTTTTTAAAAAAAGGTTGAACTGAACAACTGTACATTTTTGATACTATGTTAGTGCAAGTAATATTTAGTTAATATATGAAGGAGCAACTACATCCAATAACATCATACTTGAAATATTTAATACTTTCAAAGTGATGCACTTGCCTAAATAGTATGTAAATGTGAAAAAAAAACTTATGCAAATTATATCCAGGCTGTATTTACTACCCCAAGCCAAATTTCAATGCATCATGTGGTCAAAAACAAACAAAAGAAAGGTTTATTTTGGGTGTCAGAAATTAGTCACATGTATTTTCTGACTCCTGTCCTGACACCCAAACCCTTGATACATGAGGTGGAATGTTTTTACTTAGAGTCCTCCTGCCCCCTTTTGCATGTGTAATAACTCTGGCATGGGATATTAACTTTTAACAAAGCTTCTCTGGATTGTCCCCCCCGAAATACTCATGGGGGTATTGTTTTATATTCCATGTGCTTTTTGTTTACAGAAAGCACAAATTATAATCAATACATGGGGTCATTGTTTACTAAGACATAGGCGACAATGTCTTAAAAGGAAAACGTTGTACAGTGAGTTCTGTATGTATTCTGCCCCCAAAAGTGCAACCAAACCTGCATTATTCCATGTAAGCTGAGTCCCAAAAACTACTGAGTCCAAAGTGCATGGGAACCCATTCTGGTGACTTTTCCATTTGGACTTGTGTTAATAAGGAAATGTCAGAGCACAGTAGGGCAATATCGTCTCAGTCTAGAGTTTTCAAAATGACACTAATCCTTAATCTCATTGGGTACATCTGCAGCACCAACTTCTTTTCAGAAGATTAGTAAATGGAATACTGTAAAAAGAACTGGTGCAGTATGTAACACAGTATTCACTGATCCACTTCCTATGTTTTAAAATAATGTACATAAGTACAAAACATGGTCCTACTCCTCCTAACCCTCTTTCAATTAGTCTCCCCCAAATCATTCATGATGTCCCAATTGCCCATCATCATCAACTTCTCTTTTCCCTTGGAAAATGCTGTGCATGAAGAAGGTGAGAATGGAGCCTATTTGAAGTGAGATAAAAGAAGATGAGGCACATGAAAATATGACAACCATTGTGGTATGGTCCCTTTGCACAACCTCACCTACATCACAGCTCCACAAGTCAGCCCCCCTCTGGTTTCCCATACAATCTTTTTTTGGACTCTGTTTCAACCACAAATTTAAGTGCAAGTTTCAGTAACTTGATGTCCCAATGTAATTTGTATAGACATTCATGTTATGTCAGCAGATGTCTTGCACCTCAAATAATACTGAACCCCTGAAATAGTATAGGATACAACATGAAGGAGTTAAATCTGGAGGGGGAATTACTATAAGAACAAGGGAAAATAAGAGTTTGCATGGGAGGGTGGTTTCGTCCCTCAGCTGCAGCTCTGTGTTACATACCCAGTGTTTCATTGTGGCTTTTTGGGGGCTTATGGCAGTTCCAGTTGACAGGAAGAAATGACAAATATTCCTTCCATGAACCTTAAGAACATAAGAACATAAGAGAAGCCAATGTTGAATCAGGCCAATGGCCCATCTAGTCCAACACTCTGTCACACAGCGGCCAAAATATACCAGGTGCCATCCGGAGGTCCAGCAGTGGGGCCAGGGCACCAGAAGCCCTCCCACTGCTGCCCCCTCCAGCACCAAGAATAGAGTGCATCACCTGCCCCAGACTGAGAGTTCCCATCCATACCCAGTGGCTAATAGCCACTGGTGGACTTCTGCTCCATATGTTTATCTAATTTCCTCTTGAAACTGTCCATGCTTGCAGCTGCCACGACCTCCTGTGGCAGTGAATTCCATATGTTAATCACTCTATGAGTGAAGAAGTATTTCCTTTTATCTGTTTTAACCCGACTGCTCAGCAATTTCATAGAGTGCCCACGAGTTCTTGTATTGTGAGAAAGGGAGAAAAGTACTTCTTTCTCAACCTGCTCAATCCCATTCATAATCTTATAAACCTCGATCATGTCACCCCTCAGCCGTCGTTTCTCCAAGCTAAAGAGCCCCAAGCATTTTAACCTTTCTTCATAGGGAAGGTGTTCCAACCCTTTTATCATTCTAGTTGCCCTTCTCTGCACTTTTTCCAATGCTATAATATCCTTTTTGAGATGTGGTGACCAGAACTGTACACAGTATTCCAAATGAGGTCGCACCAATGATTTATACAGGGGCATGATGATACTGGCTGATTTGTTATCAATTCCCTTCCTAATAATCCCCAGCATAGCGTTGGCCTTCTTTATTGCAGCTACACATTGTGTAGACATTTTCAGCGAGTTATCCACTACGACTCCAAGATCTCTCTCTTGGTCCGTCTCTGCCAGATCAGACCCCATCAACGTGTATTTATATTTAGGATTTTTGGCTCCAATGTGCATCACTTTGCACTTGGCCACATTGAACCCCATTTGCCATGTTGACGCCCACTCACCCATCCTCAACAGATCCCTTTGGAGTGCCTCACAATCCTCCCTGGTTTTCACCACCCTGAACAACTTTGTGTCATCTGCAAATTTAGCCACATCACTGCTTACTCCCAATTCCAAATCGTTAATAAACAAGTTAAAAAGCATCGGACCGAGTACTGATCCCTGTGGTACCCCACTGCTTACCACCCTCCACTGAGAAAGTTTCCCATTTATACTCACTCTCTGTTTCCTATTTATAAGCCAGTTTTTGATCCACAAGAGGACTTGTCCTTTTATCCCATGACTATTGAGCTTACTTAGGAGCCTTTGATGAGGAACTGTATCAAAAGCTTTCCGGAAGTCAAGGTAAATAATATCTATTGGGTCCCCCTTGTCCACATGTTTGTTCACTCCCTCAAAAAACACTAACAGGTTAGTGAGACAAGATCTTCCTTTACAGAACCCATGCTGAGTCTGCCTCAATAGTTTTTGTTCATCAATGTGCCTACTAATTCTTTCCTTAATAACAGTTTCCACCAACTTACCCGGTATCGATGTCAGACTGACTGGCCTGTAATTTCCCGGATCTCCCCTGGAGCCCTTTTGAAAGATGGGAGTGACATTAGCTACCTTCCAGTCCTCAGGAATGGAGGCAGATTTTAAAGAAAGATTACATATTTTTGTCAGGAGATCCACAAGTTCACATTTGAGTTCTTTCAGAACTCTCGGATGAATGCTGTACAGGCCTGGTGATTTATTAGTTTTTAAATTGTCCATCAGTCGGAGGACTTCCTCTCTTGTTACCGCAATCTGATTCAGGTCTTTCAAACCCCCTCCCGAAATCGGTGCTTCTGGAGTGGGCAAACACTTCTCCTCTTGCACAGTGAAGACAGAGGCAAAAAATGCATTCAGCTTCTCAGCCATTTCCCTATCATCCTTCACTACTCCTTTTACCCCTTGGTCATCCAAGGGCCCCACTGCCTCCCTGGCTGGCTTCCTACTTCTAATGTATTTGAAGAAAGTTTTATTGTTGGTCTTTATGTTTTTTGCGATATGCTCCTCATATTCCCTTTTTGCTTGCCTGATCACAGACTTGCATTTTATTTGCCATAGTCTGTGTTCCCTTTTATCAACCTAACTAAGACTAGCTTTCCACCGCTTAAAGGAATCCTTCTTACCTTTTACAGCTTCCATTACTTTATTTGTTAACCATGCAGGCTTTTTTCTATACCTATTTGTACCTTTCCTAACCTGCGGTATATATTTTTTCTGAGCTTCTAGGATTGTCTTTTTAAATAGTCTCCAAGCTTCCCCAATGGTTTTGACCTTCTCCACTCTTCCTTTCAATTTCTTCCTCACATGTCCCCTCATACCAGAGAAGTTACCCCTTTTAAAGTTAAAAGTGGTTGCGTCAGTCTTTTTGGGCAACTCCCTATCTGTACAACCTTGTGCTCTGTTCATGGTTCACAGCAACCAAGCAATTTATTTGAGCCCCAATGATTTCAACAGAACTTCACTTCCAATAAGTGTTTTAAGAGTTGTGGCCTTATATTTAATTAGGTATATAGGAACTTTCTTGTTCAATCAGTAATAATTTGGATTAAACTTGAGAGCTTTGTGCAGATGCAATCAATTGATGGCACAGAAAAACAAAAGGGAAAAGCAAAATTATCCACTATGTGAACAGTCTGGGGCACAGACAATGAAGGAAACGGAAGTGATCCGTTTTATTCCCTGAAGATAGAGATTTTGAGACCTGTTTGAAGAAAATTATGGAAGGTACCATATTGCAAAAATATGTTAAACAAGTAACACAACTGTGACTTCCTACTTATCAATGCTATTCTCATATGAAACTTGCAATACGTAAATATGCAAAATAGTAATAAAGCACTTGACACTTTCTAGGAAGGCTTCTAGAAGTGTTGCTTGTATATACATCTGAAAGTGAAAAAGCACAGAGAAGTAATGTGCCAGTTGCTAATTACTCAAGATTCACACCATCAGAAAGTACAGACTATAAAGGGGGAAAATTAAGTGGACATTCTCATTCTCTAAAGAAGTTGATCCTTTGCATTTTTATGTAGAAGCAAATCCTACTGAGCTCAGTGGGAATCACTCCAAAGTAAATGGGAACAGGATTACAGTGAAACTTCATATAATTCCACTATGAGAAAAATAATTAAAATCATATTATGTACAACTGAGTTTACTTACGAAAAAGGAGTGTTCGTGGACACAATCTAACAGAGAATTAAATGTGCTTAAGCCCATTGATTTCAATGGGGTTGAGCATGCTCAATTCTCTGTGGAACTGGAAACTGAACAGATACAAGAGTTCTGTTCCAGCTGTTTATCTTTTAGCAACTACTTAGGGTGGCAATACACATTAGAAGCAAAAATAGCACCCCCAGTTCTATGCTTGCCTTGTAATGCATGTATGTGTGACAGAAAATTAATGTGCAGGAGAGAATAGACTGGTAAATTGCTTAATGCTTTCTTTCCGTTCTTCTTTACACGTCCTTCCCCCTTCCATTCCTACATGCTTGTTAAACTGCAGAAAGATGTTTGGGGAACAAGCATTTTCTAGTCCATCACATAGTAAGCTCTGATAAAAAAGGAGTGAAATTTCAAAGAGGTCACTTACTGTGATTAAAGACAGATTAACTACATTTTATATTTTTTTATTTTATGTACTGTAGTCTACGCTGAATGTCCCCAACCAGAGTCTTTAAATTGTTTTGCCATACGGTTTAATAGTACCTTCAAATAAGCAACAAGGTACTAAATTTTAGACAGTGCAATTCCATAAATTGCAGAACATTTATATCTTCTATTACATTCTTCCTTGTTATTTTTACCGTGTTATGTAATACAGTGTTAGTTGTTATTTAATATAGTGTTATTTAAATATAGAACACATTTTTTCTGAAAGCGTTGCTTTCTAAGTGAAACTAGACATTTGGTGGAAATAAACTATGGTTTTATTACTCCATCCTGAAAAAAGGTAGTTGTTCTCAAAACTTGTAGAATCCCATGGAACAAGTTAGTAGAGTCAACACTTTGTGAACATCCTGGATGAGACAGAAAGCCCAAAAGAACAGACTAGATATTGATAATGCTGGTCACTGAAACAAAATTGAGGACATTTCCTTTAAGATTAAGAGTGGGGGGATGGGCCAACCACTGGGTGGCCTCCTGCTATGAGCAGGAAAATGTAAGAACATAAGAACATAAGAGAAGCCAATGTTGAATCAGGCCAATGGCCCATCTAGTCCAACACTCTGTCACACAGCGGCCAAAAATACCACGTGGCATCAGGAGGTCCAGCAGTGGGGCCAGGACACCAGAAGCCCTCCCACTGCTGCCCCCTCCAGCACCAAGAATAGAGTGCATCACCTGCCCCAGACTGAGAATTCCCATCTATACCCTGTGGATAATAGCCACTGATGGACTTCTGCTCCATATGTTTATCTAATTCCCTCTTGAAACTGTCCATGCTTGTAGCTGCCACCACCTCCTGTGGCAGTGAATTCCATATGTTAATCACTCTTTGGGTGAAGAAGTATTTCCTTTTATCTGTTCTAACCTGACTGCTCAGCAATTTCACAGAGTGCCCACGAGTTCTTGTATTGTGAGAAAGGGAGAAAGGTACTTCTTTCTCTTTTTTTTTTTTGTAAAACTCTCTTAAAGAAGAGAGAATTTTATTCTTTTTATAAGAAAAGGGAAGGGTAGACAGATGGAGAAAGAAAAAGGTGGAGTGAAAATTTTTTTCTGTTAGTGAGGGTTAGTTTAGGTTAATAACCAATACCAAGTTTTGGCATCCATCATGGTTAGAAGATCTTCTTTTTAACTAAAGCAAAGTCCAAGGTCACTCTGTTAATGCAGTTAGTAAAGTCCATTGGGGTTAGTAATTAAACAGCTCCTTCCAGATGTAACACGAACAGTCCTCAAAGTATCTTCTTCTTAATTTTCTTCCAGTTATGGATTAAGTCCATTTTAACTTTGAAGTCTTCCGTTCCATCACCTTCCCCTGGGCTGCTGTCTTCTGCACTTATCCCAATTTTGAATGCTGCATCCTTCTTCCTGCTGGCGTGTCTCTTCAGGAGTTTCTGTGTTTTGAAAATAAAATCCTTCTTCTTTCTTTTCTTTTTTTCTTAAACTTCTGGCCTTCAAGCTTCCAGGGCTCCACAAACTCAGCAGATGAAATTAGATCTCCCGTTTGTCGCCTGCTATGCTCGACATCTCCTTCTACTGGCAGAGTATTTCTTTTTATAAAGGCGGGATAGGCTTTGGGAGCCTTATCCACCTCTTCTTTTAACTTTATCGCTTCACTGCCAGTTAGGGGTGTCAAGACATTTGTCAAGGTAAATCCGAGATCTTCTTTCTCCTCTTCTTTAACGCCCTGGAAACCTGGAATCAAATTCGATTTCTGTTCAATCTCCTGTTCAATCTTTCTAGTTGTTTCCAATATCTGTTTCTGTCGACTGATGAGAACACTTTCCATTTTAAACAAAGTTTGGTTGATCTTCTGCAATTGTTCCAGCAGGGGGCACAGCATCTCCTTTTTCTGTTGATTGACAGCAAGCTCTTGGGGGGGGCTATCTGGACCGGAAGTCCCTCCTCTCTTCTCTTCCGGTATCTGCAGGGCTTTTTCCATTATCGACATTTTGTTTTTTTATTTACTTTTCAAAAGTTCGTGCCGCATCCCCCAGGTAGCTAAGATGAACACATTCTTCCATGCAGCCCCAACGGTACTTTCACCAACACTTTGTTTTCTTTCTGCCCCCCTTCGTGCTCCCTTTGAATAGCTCGCTTCTCGAGGGGGTGGGGACTCCTCCCTCCTCCCAACGCTTATACGCATGCAGGGGGCTCCGATTTACGCTTCAAAATAGATCTTCAACTCACGATTCGATGCTACTACTTCTTTTTATGTTGAACCATAGCGCTGTTTTCACTCCTGGAATTCGGTGGCGCCGCTAAGTCCCATTACGGGCACGCCGCAGCGGGGCCGATTGGGGCGGGGAGAAAGCCTCAATTTCACGGCTGTCTGCCGGCAAAGAGGCTACTCCCCAAGCGCCCCCGGTTCGGAGCCTTTACCTAAGGCTCACTAGGGTCTTTCGCATATGCGAAGACTCCCCCTAACTGCGCGTGGGCTAACCGCCTCCGGGAGCATCCCGAGAAGCGGCCGCCATTCGCGACGCCGAAACCGAAACCCAAAGGTACTTCTTTCTCAACCTGCTCAATCCCATTCATAATCTTATAAACCTCGATCATGTCACCATCATTTCTCCAAGCTGAAGAGCCCCAAGCATTTTAACCTTTCTTCATAGGGAAGGTGTTCCAACCCTTTTATCATTCTAGTTGCCCTTCTCTGCATTTTTTCCAATGCTATAATATCCTTTTTGAGATGTGGTGGCCAGAACTGTACACAGTATTCCAAATGAGGTCGCACCAATGATTTATACAGGGGCATGATGATACTGGCTGATTTGTTCTCAATTCCCTTCCTAATAATCCCCAGCATAGCGTTGGCCTTTTTTATTGTAGCTACACACTGTCTAGACATTTTCATTGAGTTATCCACTACGACTCCAAGATCTCTCTCTTGGTCCGTCTCTGCCAGTTCAGACCCCATCAACGTGTATTTATATTTAGGATTTTTGGCTCAATGTGCATCACTTTGCACTTGGCCACATTGAACCCAATTTGCCACCTTGACGCCCACTCACCCATCCTCAACAGATCCCTTTGGAGTGCCTCACAATCCTCCCTGGTTTTCACCACCTGGAACAACTTCGTGTCATCTGCAAATTTAGCCACTTCACTGCTTACTCCCAATTCCAAATCATTAATAAACAAGTTAAAAAGCATTGGACCGAGTACTGATCCCTGTGGTACCCCACTGCTTACCACCTTCCACTGAGAAAGTTTCCCATTTATACTCACTCTCTGTTTCCTATTTAGAAGCCAGATTTTGATCCACAAGAGGACTTGTCCTTTTATCCCATGACTATTGAGTTTACTTAGGAGCCTTTGGTGAGGAACTGTATCAAAAGCTTTCCGGAAGTCAAGATAAATAATATCTATTGTGTCCCCCTTGTCCACATGTTCACTCCCTCAAAAAACACTAACAGGTTAGTGAGACAAGATCTTCCCTTACAGAAACCATGCTGAGTCTAGCCTCAATAGTTTTTGTTCATCAATGTGCCTACTAATTTCTTCCTTAATAACAGTTTCCACCAACTTACCTGGTATCGATGTCAGACTGACTGGCCTGTAATTTCCCGGATCTCCCCTGGAGCCCTTTTGAAAGATGGGAGTGACATTAGCTACCTTCCAGTCCTCAGGAATGGAGGCAGATTTTAAAGAAAGATTACATATTTTTGTCAGGAGATCCACAAGTTCACATTTGAGTTCTTTCAGAACTCTCGGATGAATGCTGTACAGGCCTGGTGATTTATTAGTTTTTAAATTGTCCATCAGTCGGAGGACTTCCTCTCTTGTCACCGCAATCTGATTCAGGTCTTTCAAAGCCCCTCCCGAAATCGCTGCTTCTGGAGTGGGCAAGCACTTCTCCTCTTGCACAGTGAAGACAGAGGCAAAAAATGCATTCAGCTTCTCAGCCATTTCCCTATCATCCTTCACTACTCCTTTTACCCCTTGGTCATCCAAGGGCCCCACTGCCTCCCTGGTTGGCTTCCTACTTCTAATGTATTTGAAGAAAGTTTTATTGTTGGCCTTTATGTTTTTTGCGATATGCTCCTCATATTCCCTTTTTGCTTGCCTGATCACATTGTCATTCCTGGGGAGGCAGCATGGAAAACCCGTGGCTCATTAGTTTAACTGCTTCTGTCCAAATAGCACACTTGATACTATTTACTACAAAACTTATGTTTTCTATTGTCAGCTCCACCTCTGAGTCTTTCAGATGGCAAAAGGTAAGATTATTATTATGCCACTCTCACTAATATTTGGTATATTCACAATTTTTAATTCCATAAATATGAAAAGTTATATGATTTTATATAACTATAAATTATTGGTTTTACATTGTAAAAGCAGAAAAATAAGTTTAGGCTCAATAAGAAAGCCCTCCCCCTAATTTCTTTGCCCCCCCTCCAAAGAGAGAACATTTTTCTCATGGCTTCAAAGTTTCTAGAAATTTTACATCTCTAGATTCAGGAATGAGGGCTTATCCTACCAAAGTGCCCTTGATGTGATCTGGACATGTTTCTCTAGCTGTAAGTTAGTAACAAATTTTTGAGGCTTCATGAGAGGGAAAAAAACTTGCCATCTTCTGGTGAGGCTAAGGCCCCTTTCAGAGAGCCTTTGTAATCTGTTTTGGTAACCAGTTACCAATGGAATTTTTGTGTCATTTCAGACACAACTGGCTGCTAATGGATTTGTTTACCTTTTCATACAAAGATGCTTGCATATGCTTATCAAAGTGTGGTTGAGCCGTTCTTGAGATAAACTACTTTCTTCTGTTTCCACCTCTTTGTACTTCTCTTTTTTTAAAAACAACTTTTTATTAGGATACACAATGTTTCACAACTTGTTACACATCCTAAATCTCATATCCTTTTTCTCAAAAACTCCTCTTCCCCCCTAATGACTCCCAGCATTGCTTCCACCATTCAAACATCATATAATACCATTTTAATCCTTGTTAATATACTAAGTCTACAAGTAACACCCACATAGATATTAGTAACTACTATAAACACCCATTAACTGTGACAATTGTTACACCATTAGTAGTTACCCAAACTGAAAACACTGTCCTTCATTTCTCAATACTTCTGTATATATTCTCTGAAATTGTTCCAATCTGCCAAAAAAGTTTCTTCATTTATGTTATTAAGTTTTCTTGTCCATTTCTGCCATAAATAGCAATTTTCTCAGCCAATCCCATAAATCAGGAATCTTTTCATTTTTCCAGTTTTGAGCATAAATCATTCTAGCAGTCGTTACCATATACCATATCAATGTTCTTTTACTCATATTTATTTCTTCTAACTTGAGACCTAAAAGAAACAGTTCAGGTTCTTTCTTCAAAGTACATTTCTAAAATTTTTCCATCTCTGTATGTATTACAGTCCAGAATATTTTTGCTTTTTCACAAGTCCACCACATATGATAAAAGGAACTTTCAGCATGTTTACATTTCCAATATTTGTTAGATAGATTTTTACCTGTATTAGCTATCTTTTTTGGTGTCATATACCACCTATACATCATTTTATAACAGTTTTCTTTGATTGGTACAGGTAGATATTTTCAATGCACTTTTCCATAAAAATTCCCAAGATGACATTGGTATTTCCTTGTTCATGTTAATTGCCCATTTTATCATTTGCTCTTTAACCACCTCATCTTCAGCATACCATTTTAACAAAATTTTATACATTTTCAATATCATTTTCTGCCCTCCCTCCAGCCATACCTTTTCTATTTCAGTATAGTCTCTCCTAAAACCAACCATTTTTTATCAGACTTATATAGATCCAATATCTGTCTATACCGCAACCAATCATATTTAAAGTCAAGATCACTTTCTGGCTTTAACACAAATAGCTTCCCTTCATGTCTCAACAGATCCCTATATTTCAACGAATCTTGTCCTTTATACTCTGTAAACAGTTTTATCACTTCGGCAGGTACTATCCACATTGGCTTTTCTTCAGGAAAAAAGTTTTTATACTTAATTCATGTGTCAAAAAGGGTCCTTCTAATATAATGATGTTTAAAAAAATTGTTCATTTTTGACTTGCCATAGTAAAGATATGTTTGTAGTCAGGCCTTTAATTTCTTTATCTTCACTAATGTTCCGAAGCAGAACCTCTAGAATCCATATAAACAATAACGGAGAAAGTGGGCAACCTTGCCTTGTTCCTTTTTGCACTTAAAAAAAATCCATTGTTTCATTGTTGACCACTATCTTTGCTTTTTGTTCAGAATATATTGCCTTGATTATCTTCAAGAAAGGCTCACCGATATTCATTTTTTCCATAACTTTAAACATGAAATCCCAGTTCAAATTATCAAATGCTTTTTCTGTGTCCACAAAGAAAAAACCAACCTCCTTTTCTGGATGTTTATCGTAGTATTCAGTCACATCTACAACCAACCTGATATTATCCCTTATTTGTCTATCAGGTAGAAATCCAGCTTGTTCTCCCGCAATTAAGTCTCTCAAATATGTTTTTAGTCTCTAACCTATGATTTTGGCAAATAACTTCTAATCATTGTTCAGTAACGAAATTGGTCTATAGTTCTTCACATTTGTTAAATCTTGTGCTTCTTTTGGAATCAGAGAGATGGTTGCTTCCTTCCACGAATCTGGTATTTTCCCCGTATCTCTGATTTCATTTGACAAAGTTTGAAAAACAGGGGCTATCTCCTCTTTTAATTTTTTGTAAAATTTGGCTGAAAATCCATCCGGGCCTGGAGCTTTCCCCAATTTGACATCTTCAATTGCTTTATAAATTTCTTCTGTAGTAATGGGGTTGTTAAGCATTTCTTTCATTTCTCCAACAGGGCCAGCCATTTTTAAATTCTGCAAGTAGTCCTGGACTTTCACTTGATCTGTCGGATTTGCATGGAAGAGTTTTGCATAATATTTAAAAAATTCTCTCTTTATCCCTTTGCAGTCCACTATTTCTTTATCTCCTGTCACAAGTTTGCTTATGATCTTTCTTTCTTTTCTTCTCTTAAGTTGCCAAGCTAAATATCTTCCTGATTTATTAGCTCCTTCAAAAGATTTTTGTTGAAGTTTCTTTAAATTCCAGTAAACTTCTTGATTCAATATAACATTTAATTGGTCTTGTAAAATTTGTATCTCTCTCAGTATTTCTTTTTTCCTGGTCTTTTCTTTAATTCATTCTCTTTCATTTTAATCTGTTCCACAAGGTATCTCTGTTGTGCTCTCTTTTCTTTTATCTCTTTGGCATTCCACGCAATTAGTATTCCCCTCGACACAGCTTTATATGCATCCCACACCATTTGGATATGGGAATCTTGGTTTAAATTTGTCTGAAAAAAATATTTTGTCTCTTTACGTAAATTTTCAACTATGTTCTGTTTGTCCAATAAGTCTTCATTCAGCCTCTATCTAAATTGTTTTTCTCTTTGATTGGATATCCATAATAGTGGAGTATGGTCCGAATTAATCCTTGGCATTATTTCAACTTTACTTGTTTTAAATGCAAGTTCTCCTGACATCCATATCATATCTATCCTGGAGAAGGAGTCATGTCTGCTAGAGTAAAAAGTATAATCTTTACCTTTAGGGTTCCATTTTCTCCATACGTCTTCCAAATTTTCTTGTTCCACTAATTCAAAAAGACCTTCGGGAGTTTCCCCAGTTTTTCATTTGGTCTTTTTGTTTTCCGGTCTAATTTGTTACTGATCGTCCCATTAAAATCTCCCATCAAAATAATTCGGTCATAAGTCACTTGTTCCAGTTCCAGCATCAAGTCTCTGAAAAATATATCTTTTGATCCATTTGGTGCATATATGTTAACCGCCAATGTTTTTTTGTCGTGTAAAACAACTTCCACAGCTATATATCTTCCCTCATTGTCCTTAAAAAATTCTTTGGGTTCCAGCTCTTTCTTAATATACAGTACCACTCCTTTCTTTTTCTTCGTTGCCAATGAAGCAAATTCCTCACCCAACTTCTTGTTAATTAAAAATTTATAATCCTGTTTCTTGATATGAACTTCCTGGAGGCCAATTAAATTATACTTTTGTTTTTCCAGCCAATGCCTAATTATCTTTCTCTTATTGGGTGAATTTAGTCCATTTACATTCCAAGAAATAAATTTGTAATCCATGTTGGTATACTTTTATTTATCCCCAAACTCTTTTACATTGTCCATTGTACTTCTGACTTGCTGTAGTGTGCTGCTTAAAATGTCTGCAGCACTTCCAATAGTGCAGTGCCTTCCCCTGCTCTTTTTCGTCATGCAATCTTCCTTGAGCTTTTTTTTTAACATTCGAAGTTGAGCGCTATAGTGCTAGACCAATATAGAATTTCAGTGCTACAGTGGCACCATTGAGATACATTGAGATTGCAGCTGTTGTACATGGATACAGGAGAAGAGAAGTAGCTCCTTGGGCAGCGGGTGCTCAGGGCATCAGTGATTGGTGTTATAGAAGTTGCTAACAACAGCCACAATCTCAGCACATCTCAATGGTGCGAAGGCATCTCAATGGTGCCACTGCAGAACTGACATGCTATATTGGTCTAGTGCTATAGCACTCAACTTTGAATGTTCAAAAAAAGTTCAAGGAATATCACACAGTGAAAAAGGGCAGGGGAAAAAATGCAGTTCTGTTTGAAATGGCCAGACTGCTTCAGAGACGGCTCATTAAGGGAATGAAATTTGCTGTATGAAACCTCCATCCCTATATTGCTTTACTCGGAACCAGGCCAACAACAGATAATATCCGGTTTAGAATGGTAATGTGAAAGGGCCTTCTACATATTTTCCCATATTTTCTCACCTTGAGTAATTTTATATTGAGTTTTCTGCTAGTAAGATGAGTATATTTTCTCTTCAACCCTATCTTCCCAAATGTCTTCAGCAGAGTATCATTGTTAATCAACAAAAAGTATTAAAACAGGGTTCTCTCTAAATGACTTGCTCAAAGTATAATGCATTCAACAGAACATTTACATTCACCTAATGCTAACACATATTCTGTTCTAACAATATTTGCTACTATAAAAATACATTTGATTTTCTTTCTACCTAAGACGGTGTTCTGTATGTTTGTATGCTATTAGTGCTGTAATAATTTTCATTTTTGCGATCACTTTAATGTTTGATTTTTTCCCAGACTATAATTAGGTCCCATGCTGCATGACCATTTCAATTCTGATACTTAGATCAGTTTCGCAATTACCTTTGTCATATTTTATAGAATTAATAGGGTTAAAAGAAGTCATTTTAAAGGGAAAAAGCATTGCCTATCATAATGATGCTAGATCAAGTTTTCTGTATTAATCTGCCTTATCTGCATTAATTTAATTTTCTTTATCTCTGTTAAAAGCTGCTTAGACTTCCCTACCTTCTTAACTCTGTTGATCAAAGACTTCATGGAAATATTTTGAGCACTGTGCTATATCAGTGTAATGCACATTGGATAATCTTGTAAGCATTATGCCATTAACCAAAGTCAGAAGCATGGCTAAACAAAAATTTAAGTTGTAAATATTTATCTATATCCTAAGGGAATTACTTCCAGAAATGCACTGTAGATTCTTCAAGATATAAACCTGTTTATATAGAGATCCTAAAATACTTAGAAGACTTACTGATTTTAATGGGCCTCACCTTTAATGTCAGGCTTGAGCTCTGCCACCAAATTAGCAACTTGATTTCATATTGCTTAGCACCAACAGCATGCTCAAAATGTATTCTACTGAATGCTACACTCTTTATAGAAGTGAATCTTCTTAAAGAGCTTACACTTTATGTAAGGAAAGCATGAAAGCAGAAAACAGATCAGTCTAACATGTAGTGAGAAGGGCTACAAAACAGTTAAGTGGGAAAGAACATATGGACAGGATATCCAGAAATGTTTTTGTTAAAGAAGGGGGGTCCTTGAGAATGGACTTCCAGAAGAAAACCAAACTGGCAGAATTGGGTTGTTGCAGGAACAGAAAGAAGCATGGCAAGAAGCTTGAGGACCAGAGCAGGAGGTGAAATCGCGGGATGACAGTAGATGACATTGTACATCTTAAGACATCAAGAGTTGTAATAAGAAATAGGTTGAAACATTTCCAATGGTGTTCCCAATACTATGTTGATTTATGTCCAGTTCGAACACATTTACTAGTGTCATGCTTCAAGGACACAGGGAACACTGACAAATGGCTTGTTTAGCTCCAAATGTTGTCACTGACTGAATGTGTCCTCAGCTGATACATTTTGGCTTTGCAGTGGCCATATTCCTAAAACAAGGTACAGTACAGGTCCCCCCCTCATCTCGGTAGTCTAATAAAAGCCATGCTGGATTATTTTGGCAGAAGCAGTTCCTAAAAGGACAATGTTGTAGCAAAATGAAGAGGTCAAAAGATAGAAAACTTCTCATCTTCCAGCAGTACTGATGTGGCTGATCTACTACACCTGTTCTGTTCCAGAAATGAAAAACTTTTGATCAATCTTTAAGTAATATTTGTAAGCTTCTCATACTTTTTATTAAAGAACTATCTTTGCAATTAAATCATGGGTCAACATGTTTCCTCCTGTTCCCTCCTATGTCAAGGGTCTCCTTTACTCTTCACATTCCAAATCACTGAGATGTACAGTAGTATCAGCTTCCTGCTATGCAAACTGTTCAGGCTTGCCATGCAGTGACCTCTCTGTATTGATTCAAGACATCTGACAGTCTGCACTGGTGTCTTTGAATTCATGGGTGTCTTCTATTTCTTCCTGCTCTTTTGATCAGTCTTTTTTTACCACTCCCTTACTTTTTCCACAGGTAGCTATGGAAAGCAGTAGGCCAAATTCCCACTGCCCCCCAAAAGTACTTCACCAGGCTCCAAGCCTGAATTACATTTTTTTCATTAGCTCTTTCCTTCTTAATTTAAGTACAGAGTTGCTACCACATCACAATCAATAAAAAGGCATCGGAAGGTTTAAAATCCTCCAGCTTCACCAGACAATTTCTTATGAAACTCAAATTAATTTTAATTTAAAGCAAACAATGGAAATATAATGCCCTGTATGACCCTTCCATTATTATTAAAAACAGTAAGTTGTAACTATTTGAAAGGTACTTTCTTAAACTGTGTGAAGACCTTGTCTTTAACTTTAGCATTAAGTCTGAAAAGCACTTGAAAATAAAATTGCAAAACAAAAGGTTCAGGATAAGTTTTCCACACAAGAAGCAAACTGAGATGTAGGCCCAGCATCTCCAGGACACTTACAAGCTATTCTGCTTTCAGAGTTTCAACAGTAAAAATACAGCCAACATCCAAGGAACACTTGACCCTTGACATTCCATTTTTATGAGCAAGCACTCTTCCAAAACGGTTACAAACAGAACATAGAAATATTTTTCCCCATGTTGTTTTGCAGCAAAGTGCCTAATTTTGTGAACTTCTGAATAATAAGACACAATACTACTCCAATTCCAGGTGAGATGGGATAGAGTGGATCAAGATTCCATTAATTTTCTTTGGTAAAAAACTGGATTCTTAGCTTAAATTGATTTTGCCATCACTTGGTTCATGGAAAACCCTATGCAACAATATTTTCTCCCTGCTACTCTCTAGTTGTCAAATGGAGTACTACTTGAGACATGCTGCTTTTAGTTGGAAGAGCAATGTAACTACCTACCAGGGGGAAATTCATAGGGGATAAAGGTACATCCCCATTATTCACGTGCTAGGATTTCATTAAAAATTAAGTGGCTCATCACTTACATAGTGACAGCATATATGCAGAAGCAAAAAGGGGTTGGTTGCAATGGATAAAGAAAAATCCCATCACCAGTTTACAGAGAGTCACATTCAAACAGAAACCACACAGCAGGTAAAGAGACAGCTTGTCCTTGCTTACTGTGCTCATGTTCTTCGAGCTCTGCTGTCATTCTGAATTGCCTTTAGCCACCTCAGCTAACCAGCTCTTCTCCTGTTTAACTTTGAGATGGTGATGTATTTCCAAAAAGTATACATGCAGGCATTACTGGAATGTGTAGAGAAATCAAATCAAGGCAAATAATTCAGAGTCCATGCTTACAATAAACAGTTGGCCAGCCAGAGCACAGCTAGACAGTCACATCTGAAGAAGAGCGTATGTAAAACAGAAAAACATTATAAACTACAACTAATTGTGAGCTGGTTTGGGGGGAAAGACACACACACAGAAATATACTTTTAGTATCCACCTTACAACTTCTCCGCTTTCTCGCGTTTGCTCACTGTGACATAAGAGCATTATCTCCACCTGTATAACAGAAGCCATGGAAAACCAGCCACTGAGGATGTGTATGGAAAAGACCACTGCCTTTACAAACTATCCATTCTGAAACACTGTAATTCAGAAAGCAGGGTATTCTTCTTTGAGTATAGAATAGGTCAAAAATATCCTAGCTGGAGCTGAGGCAATGACCAGTGTCCTTTTGTATGACTTACAATTCCACTGTTCTGCTAAATACATGTTAGTTATCAAATACTTGGTCTCAGTGAAGGTGCCATTCAATCTGATAATGTATTATTACTATGTATTTACAAGATCTGTATGCTATCTGTCTGCCAAATCAGGGGCAGTGGTAGAAGGCCAGCTTTCGAGAAAAGTAAGCAAAGGATAAAAATCCTGCCATCCTATAAGCTCTGCCCAGACAGTTCCGGGACACTCGTGTAGGTCTATGTTAATAAGTGTGCAAACTTCTTTGCCCCTTAATTCCACACTGATCATGTGCTGGTGGAGTGGATGCAGAGATAAATGCGAAGTTCATTAAAACAACAAGAACAAAAAGCTAGCAGAGCCCCAATGGATGTAGATAATAGTCCTAGTGGACAACACAACACTAGGGACTGAAATTAAGGCCCAGCAAGGTACATTTTCTCTAAATTAGAGGTTTATGCACCTTTGGCACTGTGACCTGAATGAACAACATAGCCAAGAAAAACATATGCTTCCAAAGGGTCTCATTCAGAGGTGACTGCTGCATGCTAGAGTAACAATATGGCCTGAGGGCTGCTATTAGTCACAGGCAGAGAGAAGCCTTTTTGGGCACCCAATTTTCTTTTCATTTCTTTAACAAACCAGCTGGTTTGAAAATGTACTATTCTCATTTTACTGAGGAAGACAGCCTTAGGATATTTTCCAGTGGCTAAGCCTATAAATTCATTGACAGCAACACTGATTTCAGGATCAGTCCATTCGTCATTGAATTCAGCTTATTGGCTCATCCATTTCCTCTGTTAAAACAGATTTACGATTTCTTCTCAGATAACAGGTTCTGTTTGCCCATTTGTAGCTGAACCTTTCCTTTCCTTATGGTATTGCTCTTATCTAACTGTAGGCAAGATCTCGCTCTTGCAGATAGCCCTCCAACACCTTTCTGTTTGTTACATGTGTCACCCATGCTGCTGTATAAATTTGCTACACTTACATAATGACAACATTTAAACAGTATCAGGTAGGAATGGCTGGGAATTCCAAGTCCAAACATTTTGCATCCCATTTGATAGGGATCCTTGTGACCTTCTTCTACCAACAGCAGCAATTCACACACACATTAATTTATCTCTTTATGTATTCCACTTCATCTCTGCATTCCAACAAACAGAAAAACAACAATGCAGAGCTCTTTTTCATATTAATACTTAACATTCCATAGTGTTTCCATGTTTTCAAAACACTTCACATCCACTAGTTTGTAGTCATTCCTCACAACAACATTGCAAGGTACATGAACTTTATTATCTCCTTTGCAGATGTGGGACTGATAGTTGGGGACAGTGGCTTAGACTCATGACAGAGGCAAGATTTCGAGTTGTTGTTCAGTCACACAGTCGAGTGTCACTTTTTGCAACCCCATGGACCACATCACGCCAGGCCCTCCTGTCTTCCGTCGTCCTCCAGAGTTTGCTTAATTTCATGTTCATTGCACTGATAACACTGTCTAACCATCTCATCCTTTGCTGTCCCTTTCTTCTTTGACCTTCAATCTTTCCCAGCATCAGGGTCTTCTCCAGTGAATGTTCCTTACTTATTTGGTGGCCAAAGTATTTGACCTTCAGCTTCAGTATCTGGCCTTCAGGGAACAGTCAGGGTTGATTTCTTTTAGGACTCACTTATTTGATCTCCTTGCAATCTAAGGGACTCTCAAGAGTCTTCTCCAGCACCATAATTTGAATGTTCTTTGGCGCTCGGCCTTTCTTATGGTCAAACTCTCGCAGCCATACATTACTACTGGGAATACCATTGCTTTGACCATACTGACTTTTGTTGGCAGGGTTATGTCTCTACTTTTTATTATTTAGAGTGGGATTTTCCAATTCATAGCTCATATTCTTATTCACCAGTTAAATGAGTTCCTGATAACTTGTACAGAAGCAGATCACCATATTCTTGACCGCAGTCTGTAAAACCAATCTAACTATATCTCAGAAAGTGCTCTAGAGAAGTGATTCATACTAAAACATTAATATCGGGTCAGTATTTCCTCCCACCATTAACAAATATCAGACTTGGTCAGATATTGTAATCAATTTATTTCCAGTTACCCCTCTATCAATCTCTTAATCACAATGAACTAATATATTGGACATCTGATTACTATAAGTGTTTTGAAGCTACAGAGAAGCTACTAAAATAGGATCATGAACTATTATTCCAAACTATGAGGGCCATTTATTCAGAGTTTCAGTTTAACATGGTCTGTTTAGCAAAAAAAAATAGTGGTGGTGTATGGCAAAATTAACAAGATCACTTCAGTATTCAGGACCTTACTACTTATAAATTTGCTATTCTATTATGTGCTGCCTCTTTCAGTCGTTGTGAAATGTCTTGTTGCTAGTGTAGCCAATTAAATTAAAATGTGATCTCTGTGATGACTAACAGTCAAAACACATTTAAGATATTATACGAAGAACCCTTTAGACATTCTTCCAGCTTTGACCAACCACTTATCTGTGAGCACCTCCCATAAGACCGGGAGGATGTTTAACTCAACCCTGTGCTCCACCCCATCAGGGAACTGACACCTTTGGGTAATCAGTTTCTGCCAGCTAGAGTCATTTAACTATTCCCCAGCCATGTAGGAACCACTCATGGATAAGTGACTCTCACATGACTGGAACAAAATCAAAAAGGCATATTTAAAACACCACATGTGATATTCCTACAATACCAGTCAGTGTAGTATAGTGAGTGATACTCCATAGATCATGGACAACCCCATTCACAATTCTCATAAGCCAAAAGAGCCACTTGACTACTGTATACCCTGCATACCACCCTAAATATGCAAAATGATAACATATAACCATAACATATAACCTTTAATTACTAGAGTTCCTTTGAGCATGTACAGTTGTCTTTCCTCACTACTGGGAGTTTTGCTTTACATGTCAGCATTCATCAGTAGAATGCCCTATTCTATCACCTCATTCAACTGGATGCCCTAGTCTACCACTTCATTCAGTTGCATATGTTGATCTAGCCTCATGTACACTCTCTCAGCCTAACCTACTACACAGAATAGTAAAGATAAAAAGGGAAGGGCAACTATGGACACCAACCTGAGCCCTTTGGAGGAAAGGTAGAATAAAATTGTATTAGAGAGATTTACAAACCTTGTTCCAAAAGTGGATGGTGGAAAGGAGGCATTGTTAGTTTCTCTGTCATCCAGGGCTCACAGAAATAGGCCTGAAGCCAGGCAACACACTGTTTCAGTGGCGCTGTCATTTCCTCTGGGGCTTCACATACTTCACAACAAACCAAGGATTCCATAGTGCTGGAAGAGTGATAACATTACTTTAATAAGTTTCATACTTTAACTGCAAAATGATTGGGTTTTGTTGTTTTGTTTTTAGCTTCAAAACAATCTAACGGGATATTTATTAAAGACCCTTACACAGACTTAATTGGTTGGATAAATGATAATTAGCTTAAAAACAGAAACAGCAATATAGCAGCTATATTTCCAGATAGCCAGAGAAGTCCAGATAGTTTGTACTTATGCATTGGATGCTTCAACCCCATCAGACTGAAAAATCTATAACTCTTTGTTGATGCTGCAATAATAATAATTTCAAGCCTCAGAACATTTAGAAGTCTCTTTTGTTCAACTGCAAAACAAATTTCCTCCTATTTAGCCAAGTAAACATTTCTGAATAACAACAGTAACAGTGCAATCCTAAGAAGAGTTACTCCAGTCTTAGCTCATGGGACTGGAGGGCTTCTAGTGTCCTGGCTAGAGATGTAAAATTTCCGGAAATTTTGATGCTCAGAAAGAAACCCAGTTTTTTTCCAGAAAAACCCAGAAATTTTCGGAAAAAATGCTACGTTAGCACTTCTTTTTTCTTTTCCAGATTGGAAGTCATTCTGTTACTTTAGGAACATAAAATATGACTATGGAAAATTTTACTTGGCATGAAATTATCACAACTAGCATATTAAAAATATAGTGTATCCAAACAATTATTACAAACAGAATTTACTATTAAAAATAATATTTATTTGTAATTATAACAAATGAAGCAACAATCTCCTGAACTGTTTACCAGTTCATGTGGAACAGACAAAAAAACCTCCACAAAACAATTTTTAAAAATCCAGAAGTAACAATAGTTCATATTTCCTCTCCACAGTATTAAATAAAAATAAAAAACCCATTCTCATAAAAAGAATTGAAGAGGGGGGGAAGTGTATAGAAGGGAGTGTGGGCCTAAGTTTCAATGAATGGGCATGAAATTTAATCAGAATCATTTTCTGCGCTGTAATTATCAGTTTCAGTCTCTGCTTCTGCAGGTACTCTGTTGTGTCTGTCATTATCACGTTCCTTAATCATTTTTTTTTTCTTTTTCCTTTTTTCAATTTTTCGGAAAAAAACAAAAAAGGCTTCAGGAAAAAAACTGAAAAAAAAACACGTTTTTTTCTGAATTTTCCCAAGTTTTTTCCAGGCCTTCACATCTATAGTCCTGGACCCATTGGTGGACCTTCTGATGGCACCTGGTATTTTTGGCCACTGTATGACAGAGTGTTGGACTGGATGGGCCTTCGGCCTGATCCAACATTGGCTTCTCTTATGTTCTTATGTTTAACTCTCCTTAGGATTGCACTATAAAAGTGTTAATCATTTTTACTAAAAAGAGCAATTCCTACAGAAATTATGCAAGCAAATTAAACTTCACATGGGAAGGTATGACTACTTAAGTGAGACAGGTACAGGTAGTGAGAAAAGTGAAAGCATTAAGTAGGAGAGGGACTTGTGTTTCCAGCAGAGTAAAAGCAGACTACAGTTGACTGAAAATGCCACAGAAGCCTACAGAAATCTTTGCCACCAAAAACTTACAATAGCTTGAATAGTACATGGGTCCTAAAGTAGAAACATATAAGTGATCAAAATATTCTCAGCATCACTATTTTATATTAAAGCAGCTGAAATTTAAGGCCCTAATGAAGAACATTTCTTCTTTATCTACTTCAGTGACTTCAATTCCCCAGTCATTTGTCCTGTACTGTCCTCTTTGTGGATATAAAACCAAGGAGGTGCTAGAGTTACAAAGTGACCCATGGCCACGGATGAAATATTCTTCTGTATTTTCACCTTAGGAATTAGTTTAAGTGCAACAGTTCAGAACGTGTGCCCATTCTTCAGGGGGGTTCTGGCATAATTTTATACTCATAAAATATAACTTACACTGATATATTTGCATACTCCTGATTTACCCAACTCATTTCTGCTGCAGAAATCTGCTCCAGAGTTTTCCTAGGATTACCTACTTATTCATACTTGTTACACAGGTAATTTTTATTCTAAGGGGAAAATGTATTATTTTCAAATAAATAGGAATTTCATTAAGATCAAAAGTATTCAGACTCCAGGATCCCCCCCAACTTCAAGTTTACTATTACTATTCGTGCACTTTTCCTACTCTCTAATAAAATGTTTTGAACTATTCATAATCCTTTTCACTTTCATTAAAATGAGTATGAAAAGACAGTATTCATGATAACAGTGAGGATGACAGTGGGGGCCTTCTATACTAGAATCCATAAATCCAAATAATTATCGAGCTGCAACATAAGGTTGTTCAAAAATTCTCAGGACTTTCCCCAGTGGACAGAACATCCAAATAATGACTTCTTGTCTTGTTGTACTGAAATATTTTTTAAAAAAATCTTCTTGCCTCTTTACCAGTGAGCATACAGGGCATTAACCAAATAGCAAAAGATAATCTTCACATGCCAATCATCATCTGAACTGCTGCTACAGCAAAATAAGCAAAGAACCATCCCTCTGCGCAAACAATCTCAACACAATTCCTATCAGCACAAGCAAGGGAGTTGCTCCATTTTGGATTCTAGAAAACTGTGATATCACAATATCATAGTTGATGGTAGTAGCATAGAAGTTGCACCCACAAAAAATACAAGTTCAGACTCAGGGAAAGCAAAATATACATGTAGACAAATCTACTATGGGGGGCAGGGAACATTCATTCCAGTTTGCACATACAGAAGTCACACTATCTTTTGAAAAGTACACTCAGTTTACAAGCGAGCATGAAATTTAACCTGTAATAATTTAATATTTTCCAACAGTAGCAGTGTCAGACTTAAATGTCATTTTTTCTGTCCACTTTGTCATTGTTTGCAGTTAAGTACTGGCAACACACAAATCTGGTGTATAATACCACCCCCTCATCCTATCCAAAGGTCACAAAGTATTAAGCTACAAATGAAAGAAGTGTCTTTAGTTTTACTTGGAACATCTTTTAAAAGCATAGGTTGTCACATATTCCATTTTTTGAGAAGACAGGCACTAAGGTACAGCGCAGTGTTTCACAAAAATATTGAACTCTGGGCACCACTGAAAAACTCTGCCTGCCCACCACCCCAACTAGGGAGGTTTACATGAGAAAAATAGAATTTTTCAGATTCAGATTTCAGGAATGAGTTCCCTATCAATATTTTTGGAATATTTGTGTCCTGTGTACCATTTCAGGATTCTGATTTTTTTTTTTAGAACTCCAAACATTTTCAGGTCCATTATTCTTTGCTGGGGGATTCTTGCAGGGGGGGAGGGGCTGGAATTCCCATCAACCAAAAGAACTACATGATTAATGCATGCCCTGTGCATCATCCCAAACATGCTCAAACAATAAGATATAAGATAATCCTCTTATTTATCAAAGTACTACCTCTTAGCATCTAGAGTTGTCTTTTCCTACCACTGGGAGTCCGTTTTGTAGGCTACCATTCAATGGTGATGTGTCCCATTCCACTACCAGCAACATAGGTTAAATTTGCCTCAAACACACAACTCCTTCATCTGTATAAACTTGGTATAATTGTCATGCGTGAGTTGTGTTTCATTTTTAAAATATATCAGTTTTATCTTGGGGCCAGTAATGATGAAATTATTCTAATTTTATAAAGAAATTGACCACTTGCCTGGAACATAGGGTGGGTGCCATAAGGAATAATTGGAAGAGCTAGGTTTCAGCTATACATGACAAATAGTCCACTGCACTCTTGTGAAGCTGTATGATGAAACTTGGATTTGGGTAGACTTCAGAGCTTCAAGTTTAAAAGATACATAAATACATTAGACTGACACCAGAAAGCTCTATTCTTGCTATACTTACTATACCTAAGGCTCCAATCCCATCTCAATACAGACTCAGGCAAGACTTCTGTATTTAATGACAAAGCTTGATAAACCCCAAGACACAGGAATAAGTCCTAATGCATCAGAGAGCATACTGGGAAATGACACACACACAGTAGTTCATACAAACACTTTAAATAACCAACTACAAATGTAAAATCAATTGTACAGTTTCAGCACAATGAAGTACAATCTTGATAGCTTCTCTCTAGAAAAATCGATCTCCATAATTCATAAATGTAAAAAACCTGAAACTGCTAGACCAATAACAAGGAGAAATATTGACACATCACTTAAGTCAGGTAACTTGTATTTCAGCATGAACAGTGCTCACAGACTGCAGGTCTGCAAGCGGGTGCTTGGCTGTCTTTAAACCACATCTGGCCACTAGAGTGGTGCTATATAAAACCATCTTTAAAAGGACAAAATCACTTGGCATTCTGAAGTTGTAGCACCTTAGCATTCTGCTGCCCTCCACCAAAATCTTTTTCTCTGCACCTGAAATGGAACTCTCTGTTTGTATCATCAAATCCCAGAAGGGTGCCACCTGGAAGAAAGATGAAGTGTGTAAGTGGATGCCCCAGCTGTGGAAAAAAGGCATAGATGACCTATAACTTGGAATGAAGGCATGAGTACAGTCTTAGTCAGCCAGCTTGAACAACCTTTACATTGTACTTCTACACTGGCCTTGGAAAAGCACTTGGCTTTAGATGAGGGGCAAGAGCTGTCTCCGCAAACCAGTTTTCTCCTGGAAATCAGCCAATGGGAGAACTGGACTCTAGAGTTCAAACTGGGACCCTAAGACGCTGGCTCAGTGTTCTTTCTCTGTCTGCAGTGGAAGAGAAATGCTAGATTCCGGTTACTAAAAGGTGTTTTATATTATACCATCTACTGCATTTAGCTGATCTCGTGTGTTTACTTTTTTATTTGCTTTTGATTTTACCTGAGTCCAGTTAGATTTGTATTTATTCAAATTTCCACTGGCCTTCTACTTCTTTGTGTCTAAATCAGGGGTCCTCAAACTACGGCCCGTGGGCCACATGCGGCCCGCCGAGGACATTTATACGGCCCGCTGGGTGCCGCCGCTGCTTGTCTGTCATTTTTTTTTTTACATGAGAAGGAAGGTCATTGGTGGAAGAGGGAGAGGGGGTGGCAGCCGCCACCAATTGGCTGGCCGGCTGAAGCGCTGGATCGTGGGAATTGTTGTCTGGCTGCAATCTAGCTTCAGGCGGTGAGAGGAACCGAACAGCGCAGCCGGACTACAACTCCCATCTCCCAGGATTCAGAGGAAGCCAGGGCATTTGGGAGGGCCGCCTGCGTGGTGACTTGTGGGCAATGAAGGTCGGAAGCGGGAGCGCAGAGAGCGGGAGAGAGAGCGCGGGAGACGGAGGCATCACAGCGCAGAGGCAGCTTGGAGGAAATTGGGTGCATTATTACCCCCTGAAGAGGTGAGTCCCATGGTCACTACTTGGGCTACGCTGGTGAGCACTTCAAAATAAGATATATGCAGTGTGCATAGGAATTTGTTCATAGTTTTTGTTTTTACTATAGTCCGGCCCTCCAACGGTCTGAGGGACAGTGAACTGGCCTCCTGTTTAAAAAGTTTGAGGACCCCTGGTCTAAATAAACTCTGTTTGTTTTACTTAGGATAAGTTGTTGTTATATCTCCTTGAACATCCAACAAACATATCTAAACAGCTCAGCATCAGGAAAGGGAGTGCCCTGTGGGAGGGGGAGAGGGATATAAATTAAATAAATAAATACATAAATAAAGAGGGGTTAACTTTCTTTCAGAGCTTGTTTTCATTTCTTTTGCAGCTTCTCAGCCTTAGCTGAGCATACCAAGATGTGCAGTGGCATTTTCTCCCAAAGCATTTATGGCTGGTGGCAGCCAAAGTCTCCCCCCCACCCCCACTTGGGGTGCTCTACCAGGCCTTTTCCCTATACAGCAAAAGTGCTCTCCCCTAGTTTATCACATGCCTATGTAAGATGAAACCGGCTACATCAGTCTGACATCACCTGCAACATTCCTAACTGATCAGGCTATGCCCTCAGGATTAATATTTGCTTCATTTATATCCTACTTTTCTCCACAATGGGGACCCAAAGCAGCTTATATCATTCTCCTCTTCTCCATTTTATCCTCACAAAAACCCTGTGAGGTAGGTTAGGCTGAGAGTATATAACTGGCCCACAGTCACCCAGCAAGCTTCAAACCTTGGCCTCCCAAGATCCTAGTCTGAGATTTTAACCACTGCAGCATGCTGGCTCTCACCGACAGAAAGAGCTACCATCACCTAGGGACTCCCATGGATTTCCAGACACAGCAGACACCTGAGGCCACCATTCAAGCCATATTGTATGGCGGGTAGACAGGAACTTTACTGCTGGCTACCTGGCAGAAGACTGATGCGCTCAACACATTGGCATTGCCCAGAATCTCCTTGCTCCTCAAGGGCTCAACAGTCACTAAGATGCCCTTCAACAGGGCCAACTGCACCACTTTGTTGCTGCTGAAGGAGCTGATGAACTTCCCCACAAAAACCACCAATTACATCCTCCACATGCCCCACTGTTAGGGATGGTCTGGAACACCAAGGATGGGAGACCTGTGTAATGCTGCCGTAGTCACTCACACCTTCCCACCTGCTGAGCTGCCCTGATCGCCCATAGTACCAGCCCTGTAGCCAGGAAATCTTCTGTGACTCTCCTCTGAGGAGGCAGCCTGCTGCTTGACTGCCTCTATAGCTCTCCTCAACTGCAGGGCTACTTCCCAAGGACTCTGCCCGGCCTCTTCAGCAGGCAGCTTGGCTGATTTAACCCTTTCAGTGCTTCAGAGGGAGGAAAAATGTGTCCTGTCCTCTCCATGAAGAGCTTCAGCTAGGCTGCCATCTGTGATGCTCTGGAGGAACTCTGCATGGGGTTGCACTCCCAGAGCATCCAGTTTATTTATGTTTTATCCATATGTAAGCTGCCCTGAGCCTAGGAGAATGACAGCAGGTGGACAACGCCACCAACTTTAAGCTCCTGTGTATATTCCAAGTGTAAAGTACGTGCAGACAAAGACATAAAATGAATAGACTCTTTCCATATCATTCTTTAGATAGCAAAGAGATCAGGCAAAACAATATCCCTTTATAAGACAGCCATCTGATTCTGATACTTTCCAGTATGAACTGGTTTTAGATAATTCTGTGTATGGTATCTTGGGTTAGGGATGGTCCAAGTTCACAGCAAACATTCAGCATACACAAGGCATAACTTAATAGGAATGTCATATCATGAACAAACTCACAACCATCAAAAAAGTTTGTTTTGTAGTGCTGAGCATGCATATAGTCCACTGCTCTTTGCTGTAATGTAAGAAACAGACTAGTTAAACATTGACATCTTGTTAGAGGATGATGGACACATAAACAAAATGAATATATAAATCATGTTTAAGATGCAATTCTCCAGATAAATAATCTATTCTATTATTTAGTTAGCCTCTTCAAAGGTGCTCAGGGCATTGTACATGGTCCTCGCATTTTGTTCTTGGTTTGTTTCTTTTATGACAGTTTAAAAAGTTTGCATGCAAGCGCCCTTTTTGGAAAAACTAACTTCTAACACAACCGGCTGTAGTCTACAAAGCTTATACTACAATAATTTTTTTTGCATTTAAAGATGCCGCAAAAATCCTTTGTGTTTTAAATTGTTATTGGTTTTGACTATTTGCACTGAAGCATGAACAAATGAAACAGGATTATACCATACAGCTGAGACTGTGAATCCCAATCTTGAAAAATTATTCCCTTTTACTCAGTCTCTCTCACTCACTAATATCTGTAGAATCAGCCACCTAGGATGAGTAGCAAATATTATACATTAATGCGACTTAAAATAGAAACACACTATATTTTTCTAAGGAGCTTCAGTAATACTTAAAGTCATGACATTTATATATTCTCTGAAAAAACATGTAAAGACTTCCTGACATTATGACGTGGACATAAAAATACAAATGATTAACATTTCATGTAGAAATAAAAAAAGAGGTTGTTACCTCAACACCTGAATGTCATTTAAATAGTCTTCCTTTGATAGATGAAGACAAAACTACCCCCAAAATTGCAGATGAATTGTCTGTTCCCTAATGATTTCAAAACAATTACAGGATGCAGAGCAATCTAGTTAAATTTTATTCAAAAGCTTACTACGCTTGTGTTTTCTCTTATTTTTCTATCAATGAAACCCAGGAGGCTTAAGCACAATTCATTATGTATGAGACCCAACTTACAGTGCTTGACTGTTGATTAATAGGAAAGTTTGCAGTATGTACATTTGCAACATTAGATGCATACAATATGCTAACTTATTCTTCCACTGAAGCTAATTATTTACAAAAATGACTACTTGAGACTACAATTTATTAAATGCATGCATCCAGTCTCAATTTGGCCCCAAAAGACAGTCTAGAATGAAGATCTTTTACTTGATGTGACAACTTGTGGAAACAGTGTTATTAATATTGTAAATGTGGCAAATAAAGAGTTCAGATAGCCTCATGTCTATGCTGTGTTTATTTTTCACAGTTGAATCAATGAACAAAACAGCTTTTTTAAAAAAACCCTTAATACCCATATCAGAGGCAATTTTTTTTGCCTGCTTAAATTAACTTTCTATAAGCAAGGTGTCTGTATATTAGTAATAAAGTTTTTTTAAAGCATTTGGGAAAACTGAAATGAAAGTATGCTTCACACAAAGTCTTTCAATTACAATTTCAACTGAATTATTTTTACAGAAATTTCATACATACTTTACGCAACATTTGTTTTGAAAATTTAGCTTAGCGCTGACAGCAATTCTTCATAAAGTTTGGCTGCTTATATTCTACTTAACTTTAATACAATTTAAGTGATCCAAATTTGCAGAGAATTATAGCCATTCTAACTATTTTAACTTGCACAGAATTAAGCAGGCACGGGTGCACAGAACATGCAAACATATGGCCACTGCCTTCAGGAAACATCGCTGACTTGAAACTATACTTATTGGTGTCTATCTAGTCTTCATCAATATGTAAAGCATATAATATATACTGAGAATTCCAAATAAAAATTCTACCTTTAGGGTATATAAAAATCTTGAATCATGATTTACCAATAATATTGATATATTATTGTGCAACTAGGGATTGTACTCATCGGACACAAAATTTCTTTCCCAAAATGGGAGCAGTTTTTAGCTAAAGTGGTTAGGAAACATGTATATAGACTCACTCCCATAGGAAGCATAACACACCTCTCTCTGAAGCCTTCATATCACCATTTGTGGAAGTCTTATTCCAGACAGCATTTGATAAAGGGTAAATTGTTTTCAACAGATTTGGCTGTGTTCATTTTATTCCTGTTTGTCTGTTGATCCTGTGTATTCTAATTCTTGTGTATTTCAAATCATGAGTGCTTTTAAATTCGTAAACTGTGCTTTTTAATGTGTGCTTTAATTTTGTTAACTGTACTATTATAATTTGTCTCTTCCCAACTTGGTTGCTGCATTATTTGTCAGCTTGAGTCCAAGAAGATAAGGTGGGAGAGAAACATTTTAAATAAATAAAATAATCTTGACGGTAGCTGCCTCCATATACTATGTGACTGAAGCAGATCATGACACACAATTTACCTGTGTGAAGAGAATGACTCCTGTTTTCATAAACCAAGGCAAGGGGGTGAATATGTATAAACGGTACATGGAGGGGCAAAATTCAAAGACTCAGCAGCTATAGTGGAAGGTCATTAACTGTCACCAACAACTTTGTGCTATTAAGGTTTTGATTAGATCCTGTAGGAAAAAATACTACCTAGAAACACTCTCTAAAAATCAAGAAGTCTTTATACATTAAAGAAAGACCATCACAAGCCCCTTGTGCCCATAAAAATATATGCATCGTAAACTTGCATAGTACATAAATGTAAAAACGGACAAAGATATTATCTTGATGTAAATGCACACAGGCACAATCTTGTCAAGTTTTAGTCTTTAGAAGTTCCCAAACAGTTTGTCCTTACAGAATTGTATAATGCTTCCATAATTGTGCCAATGTCAGGTATATCAGAGGCAATTAACTGTGTGAGCAGTTGCTTTAGGGCGACTTTAATATGCACACCTGACTTTACTCATTTATTTTCTCAGGTTCTCCGTCTCAGGCCATACCCTTCAGCTGGAAGCAAGTGTTGCCCCGATACCCAGCAATTACCATCTGGTGCTACTCTCCTGCAGCATTACCATCTTTGCTTTGGTCATCACCAAAATCCAGGCCCTATTCTGGGGGGAGGTGTTTAGTCAGCATAATGAATTCATTGGCATTTCCATTCCATATAGCTAAACTGTATTATATTTAACTATGAAATAATACAACCTGGCCTTTTCTAATTCTTGAAGCATTTTTGAAGCAGAGAAAAAACTCTAAACAAACAAGCATACAGGAACCCTCATGAGAAGTACTGTGAGATGGCAGCAGTTTCTAGAAATGAAAATACCTTTTGCTTTTTATCATCTGCTGTTACATACAGGATTCTGAAATGGATGCGTTGATGGTTCTACTCACTATGTCTGTCCCTGTCCCTTATGAACCAAGGACTAATCTACTCATGTAGGAGACAAAGGTAGCAGAACGGCTATGCCACTTCAAAATGTAAGCAGCACTTCATATTTTTTCAATGGTTCTTTATATTGCATTAAAACTTGCACAGTAGGGATCTACTTAGGCTAGATCATCTTCAGCTGATCAGGCAGTTGGTTCCCTTCCTTGAACGCAACGACAGCAACAGTGATCCACACGATGGTCACCTTGAGACTGGACTACTGTAATGCTCTCTATGTGGGGCTGCTCTTGTCGCAAATCTGGAGGCTACAGCTAGTGCAAAATGCTGCAGCCAGGCTTCTAACGGGCCTCCCAGTGTGGAGCAAATCTAGCCTGTGCTGAGAGCATTGCACTGCCTGCTGATAGCATACCAAATTTATTTCAAAAAGTCAAATTTATTATAACAGCCATAGACCAGATAAAAAAGTTTTACACTTTAGACAGTTAAGATACAAGTCTAGTTCGAATGTATTGCTAAAATATAGGGAAGTGGGTGTATCAGTTACTTTATCACTATAAACTTTGAGCTTAACATTTAGTATGAATTACATTAATGTATATATGCTTTTATGACCAATAAAACATTTCCAATATAAACACATACGAATTAGATGATACAAAAAACTAAAAGCATCAATAAATACATTTAAAAAAAAATTAGGGAAGAAACAATAAGATGCATCTGAAGTTGCTAAGGAAACGGGCAGTTAACAATTAGGTGCTTAACAATTGATTTCCTCTAAAGTAGCTTTCCTAATTCTTAGGGCTAGCCATCCAAATCTGGCCACTGAGAGTGTGACCTCTGAGTGTCTGTCCACCAAGAGGTTTTTCATTATATGAACTCTTTGCCTACTGCTAAGAGGTAGGGATTTAGGGAATGGAAGTAAGTTCCGAAGTTTGTCATATAACTTACAATCGAAAATAATATGTTCTAGATTCTCGATGCCATTGTTACAGCAAGGACAAATACGTTCCTCAAATGGGATTTTCTTGTACTTTCCCTCTGTAGCTGCTAAAGGGAGGGCATCCCAGCGCATCAGAGTAAATATTCTTCTGTATTCATGGTTTGACAGTTGGTGGAGATAGGCCATAGAGCTTGTTCTATTAAAAGGGTCCAGAAGTCTCTTCCATTTCTCTACTCTGCCAATATCGTTCTGCCTATCAATATCTATAATCCTCTGTTTTGTCAGTTCTCTGGCTTTATCATATGCAAGAGAGCATAGATATTGTTTTGTGAAGCCAAGGTAAGGGAGTTTTTCTTCTATAGCCTTAAGCCAGGGGGTATAAAAGTGTCTTGCAGAATTAAACACATAAGCCCTTTGGAAAGAAAAACTAGTTTCAACCAGTAGTGAATCACCATGATCCATAACCTTGCCTCCACTGTAATCATTCCGGTTTCAAGTCGAATAAGTGCATTTGGGATGCCGTTCGGTACCTGTAGGACAGTTCTCAGGAATTTTGATTGCACTGTGTCCAATTTTTTATAATTA
Organism: Gekko gecko; assembly: GCA_029375565.1. NCBI lineage: Eukaryota > Metazoa > Chordata > Lepidosauria > Squamata > Gekkonidae > Gekko > Gekko gecko. The sequence continues at coordinate 50,671,846 of JAPDNY010000008.1, forward strand.
GATGTAATATTGATGGGAGCACCAAATGTTAGTTGGCTAAGAGATTTGGCCTTAAATAATCTAAGAGCCGCTACAAAACATTTGCCCCCTTTATACCAGAAAAATTTTTGAATTGCTCCTGAACTCCTTTTGGCGTTTGTGGCGATGGAATTAATATTTACAGTTCTTGAACCATTTGCCTGGAAGTTAACACCCAGATACTTGAAACAGGTAACTTGTTCAATGGGAACAGAATTTAAGTGCCAAGGGAAAGTTTTGGAGGTTCTTTTAGTAAAGGCCATTACTTTAGTTTTTGAATAGTTAACCTCTAGTTTGTTAGTCTGGCAGTAGAGGGCAAAGGAATGCATGGCTCTTCTAAGATCCAAGGGTGTCCTTGCAAGTAGGATGGCATCATCTGCGTAAAGGAGCACCCCTATGTGTCTGTTACCTAACTTTGGGGGTGTAACTCAGGCCTGTTTAGGTGGGCTATCACATCATTGATATAAAAGTTAAAGAGAAGAGGAGCCAGTAAGCATCCTTGTTTAACTCCTTTCTCAACTCTTATTGGATTTGTCAGGTGTCCTTGAGGAGAATACCTAACCCTTATACATGTGTTGTTATAAAGAGCCTGAATAAGAAATAATAGCCTTCTATCAATTGTTGAGGCTCTTAACTTCTCCCATAAGATGATTCTGGAAACTGAGTCAAAAGCTGACTTCAGGTCCAAAAAGGCGGCAAAAAGCGACACCTTTGAGTTGGAGGAGTATTTGGCAACCAGGTGGTCCAGTATCATACACTGGTCTAAGGTGGCACGGCCCTCTCTAAAGCCAGCCTGCTCGTCATTTATTTCAATGTGCTGGTTCTTACCTTTAAAGTCCTTTATGGTCAGGGGCCTACATACCCGAGGGAGCATTACAGTAGTCTAATCTTGAGGTGACCATCATATGGATCACCGTTGCCAAATCGTTGCGTTCAAGGAAGGGAACCACTCACCCATCCTTGACAGAGCCCTTTGGAATACCTCACAATCCTCTCTGGTTTTCACCACCCTGAACAACTTCGTGTCATCTGCAAATTTAGCCACTTCACTGCTTACTCCAAATTCCAAATCATTAATAAACAAGTTAAAAAGCATCGGACCGAGTACTGATCCCTGTGGCTTACCACCTTCCACTGAGAAAGTTTCCCATTTATACTCACTCTCTGTTTCCTATTTATAAGCCAGTTTTTGATCCACAAGAGGACTTGTCCTTTTATCCCAAGACTACTGAGCTTACGTAGGAGCCTTTGATGAGGAACTTTATCAAAAGCTTTCTGGAAGTCAAGGTAAATAATATCTATTGGGTCCCCCTTGTCCACATGTTTGCCCACTCCCTCAAAAAACACTAACAGGTTGGTGAGACAAGATCTTCCCTTACAAAACCCATGCCGAGTCTGCCTCAATAGTTTTTGTTCCTCAATGTGCCTACTAATTCTCTCCTTAATAACAGTTTCCACCAACTTACCTGGTATCGATGTCAGACTGACTGGCCTGTAATTTCCCGGATCTCCCCTGGAGCCCTTTTGAAAGATGGGAGTGACATTAGCTACCTTCCAGTCCTCAGGAATGGAGGCAGATTTTAAAGAAAGATTACATATTTTTGTCAGGAGATCCACAAGTTCACATTTGAGTTCTTTCAGAACTCTCGGATGAATGCTGTACAGGCCTGGTGATTTATTAGTTTTTAAATTGTCCATCAGTCGGAGGACTTCCTCTCTTGTCACCGCAATCTGATTCAGGTCTTTCAAAGCCCCTCCCGAAATCGCTGCTTCTGGAGTGGGCAAGCACTTCTCCTCTTGCACAATGAAGACAGAGGCAAAAAATGCATTCAGCTTCTCAGCCATTTCCCTATCATCCTTCACTACTCCTTTTACCCCTTGGTCATCCAAGGGCCCCACTGCCTCCCTGGCTAGCTTCCTACTTCTAATGTATTTGAAGAAAGTTTTATTGTTGGCCTTTATGTTTTTTGCGATATGCTCCTCATATTCCCTTTTTGCTTGCCTGATCACAGACTTGCATTTTATTTGCCACAGTCTGTGTTCCCATTTATCAACCTCACTGAGACTAGCTTTCCACTGCTTAAAGGAATCCTTCTTACGTTTTACAGCTTCCATTACTTTATTTGTTAACCATGCAGGCTTTTTTCTGTACCTATTTGTGCCTTTCCTAACCTGTGGTATATATTTTTTCTGAGCTTCTAGGATTGTATTTTTAAATAGTCTCCAAGCTTCCCCAATGGTTTTGACCTTCTCCACTCTTCCTTTCAATTTCTTCCTCACATGTCCCCTCATACCAGAGAAGTTACCCCTTTTAAAGTTAAAAGTGGTTGCGTCAGTCTTTTTGGGCAACTCCCTATCTGTACAAATGTTAAACTCAATGACATTATGGTCACTGTTCCCAAGCAGTGCAATCACTTTTACATCTCTCACCAGGTCTTGGGTGTTACTTAGGACTAAATCCAGGATCACCTCTCCCCTGGTAGGATCTGTGACCATCTGTTCCATCGCACAGTCATTGAGAGTGTCTAAAAATTCAATCTCTTTTTCCTGACTAGAACTCATATTGACCCAATCAATGTGTGGGTAGTTAAAGTCGCCTATTACAACACAATTATTTCATCTAGCCGATATCTTTAATTCATTCATCATTTTATAATCCTCCTCTATCTTTTGATCTGGCGGACGATAACAAAAAACAGGTTGCCTACCTTTAACTTATGATCTTCGAGTGGTCATCTGTGCATTCACACCTATGGGATTCAGTGCACCTGCGCTGACCTGGTCGGTGTTTGTACAAAGCTCACAACAGGATTTTTGCACCCTCCGCTCTGGGCCTGCGTGGGAACCCCCACTGCGCATGCCCAAGGGGTGGGGGCACGGACATCCCGCCAGTTCCTTCTTACCGCTATCAACCCAAGTCAAGTATGAGAACAACTGAGGATGACAGCAGTGGAGAAGGACGGGCAGGCGGTGTGAATGCACAGATGACCACTCGAAGATCATCAGTTACAGGTAGACAACCTGTTTATCTTCTTCATGGTCTCTGTGCAGCAGACCTATGGGAGATTAAAAAGCAGTGGCTCACCTGCAGGTGGGCGCTGGCAGACTCAGTGAGCCGCAGAAGACAGGACCAGACAACCCAAGTGACCCTTCTGTTGCGCACGAACGTCCAGAGCATAGTGTTTGATGAACGTGGTAGGCGTGGACCACGTAGCTGCTTCGCAAATGGACGAGAAAGATGAGCCCTTCAGAAAGGCCATAGACATTGCCATAGACCTCGTAGAATGTGCCCTCAGGAGAGGAGGGGGCAGCTGCTTCGCTAGGGAGTAGCAGAGTCTGATTGTTTCAACAATCCACTTAGAGAAACATTGAGACGAGATGCGCAACCCCAAAGAAGGCGAGGCGTACGACAAAAACAATGAGTTGTTACGTCTGATGGAACGAGTCTGATTTAGGTAAAAAAGAAGCACCCTCTTGACATCAAGAGTATGGAGTAAGCGCTGTTCTTCACCCTCCAGACGTGGGAAAAAATCCGGTAAAAGTATTTCAGTATTAAGATGGAACTCTGAAACAACCTTCGGAATGAAGGACAGGTCTGGTACCAGACGCACACCATTTGGAAGGAAAACCAGGTAGGGCAGGTCATACCACAGTGCCATGAGTTCGCTGACCCTCCTGGCTGAGGTGATAGTTACTAGGAAGGCCGGCTTCCAGGTTGCGTACCAGAGATAACAAGTAGCCATCGGTTCAAATGGTCGTCGAGTAAGTTGATGCAGTACTAGTGGTAAGTCCCACAGTTCTGTAGGTGCAGCTACAGGAGGGTGCAGCCTAATGAGGCCTTTCAGGAACCGTTTTGAGGTCGGATGGGAAAAGACTGTGTAACCATCCAGGCCCTGGTGGTATGCGGAGATAGCCGCTAGGTAGACTCTAATGGATGAGTGGGAGAGACCCTGGTCCTTGAGGGAGATAAGAAAGTCCAGAATTCTGTCATGGCTGACAGAACTTGGGGCCCCAGCAGGCATGTGGAGATATGAGAGGAACTTATGCTATTTCCTCTGATAAGATAAGCTGGTAGATTCTTTTCTTGCATTGCAGAGAACCTCAGAGACTCTGGCAGAGAATCTCAAGGTTGAATCTTCCAGGCTGTCAGTTTCAGCTCGTCCACCTCTGGATGGAACACTGTACCCCCTCTGGTGGTGAGGAGATTCGGAACTCTGGGGAAGTGATAGTATCTGCCCTTTGCTAAACAGAGTAGGGTGGGGAACCAGGGTTGCCTGGGCCACCACGGTGTTACGAGGATGCAATCAGGTCAAAATTTGGCCAACTTGTGCACCACTCTTAAGAGTAGGGGTAGAGGAGGAAACATGTAAAGAAATGACCTGTCCCACGGCATCAGAAGGCCGTCCCCTAAGGAGAGGGGATCTCTGCCTCCTTGGGTGCAGAAGTGCTTGCATTTCCTGTTTTCCCAAGAGGCGAACATGTCGATGGTCGGAGTGCCCCATAGCTTGAAGAGGGGCTGAAGATAGGCCCAATTCAGTTCCCACTCGTGGTGGTGAGTGTGGCCCCTGCTGAGAAGATCCACCTCGACGTTTTGGACGTCGGGGATGTGGGTGGCTATGGGGATGATTTGGTTGGTTACGCACCAGTCCCAAAGATCGATCGCCAGCTGACAAAGGCTCCTGGATACCGTCCCTCCCTGACGGTTCAGGTAACTGAGGGCCGTTGTGTTGACCGTGAGGATAGCAATGCAGTGTCCTCATAGGAGAGGCTGAAATGCCCGAAGAGCTAATGTAATTGCCCGCAGTTCTAAGTAACTGATATAACGAGTTGTGATGAAAGCATCCCACCGATACCCAACCCCAAAAAGAGGCATCCGTTGTCAGAGTGTAACGAGGCAAGGGGGGGTGAAGGGAGCACCCTCAGTGATATTCGGGATGACAGCCCACCAAGTCAAAGAGTCCCGTACATTCTGAGGAGGAGCCAGGGACCTGGATTGAGGCATGCAGGCTGGATGAAAGCTTTTTAGAAACCAGAGTTGAAGAGGCGTCATGTGACATTTCGCTAGGGGGAGGACCAAAGTCGTGGCCGACATGTGCCTCAAGAGGCGTTGGATCTGATATGCCATTGAGGTTGCGGAGTCGCGAACGGAGGTTGCGAAGGTGGACAAGGTTTGAGCCCTGTCCATCGGCAGGAAGGCTTTGCTGGCGACAGTGTCTAGTAGAGCCCCAATAAATTGCACCCTTTGGGATGGCTCCAGATGAGATTTCAAGAGATTCACCTGAAGGTTTTCGGTTTCCGGCGTTGCGAATGGCGGCCACCTTTCGGGAAGCTCCCAGAGGTGGTTAGCCCACATGCAGTTTGGGGGGGTCTTTGCAGGTTTGCAAGACCCTAGTGAGTCTTAGGCAAAGGCTCCAAACCGGGGGCGCTTGGGGAGTAGCCTCTTTGCCGGCAGTCAGCCGGGAAATTGAGGCTTTCTCCCCGCCCCAATCGGCCCCGCTGCGGTGTGCCCGTAATGGGACTTAGCAACGCCACCGATTTCCAACAGGAGTGAGGAACAGCGATGAATCAAAGCAAAAAGAAGAAATGGCAGGAACCGTGAGTTGGAGGTCTGAATTTGAAGCGAAACCCGAGCCCTTCCCCCGTAAGCGAATAAGCGGCTGGGAGGAGGGGGAATCCCCCCCACTGAGAAGCGGGACTTGTATAAGAAAGCTAAGGGGGACGAAAGGGAAGAAGGGTTGGCGAAATTACCTTTGGGGTGCCATTGAAGCGAATGAGTCAGCGGGACTCCTGAGCGACGCGTCACGAACTTTTATAAAGTAAACAAATACAAGAAATGTCTGCCATGAAGAAGGTCCCTTTGAAAACGGAGAAGAAGGGAGGCGGGACTTCCGGTCTGGGTAATCCCCCTCCAGAGCCGACTGTCAGTCAACAGACAAGCGAGCTACTGCACCCTCTGCTGGTCCAGATATAGAAAATCAGCGAAACCTTAACTAATATGGAAGGTGTTCTCAACAGTCAACAGAGGCAACTAACAGAGACGTCAAAGAAGATGGAGGAGATCGCACAGAAATGTTTGGTCTCGTCGGAAGACATCGGAAAAGTGAAGAAAAGGGTCAATAAGTTAGAAAAGCATCAGGATGTGCAAGAAAAAAGAATTTTGATGTTGCAAATGGAAAAATCGAATCTGACTCTTCGATTTCAGGGCATTAAAGAAGAAGAGAAGGAAGATCTCAGATCTATACCTGCGAATGCCTTGGCACCCGTAACTGGCAGAGATCAGCATGAGTTAAAAGAAGAAATGGATAAGGTCTATAGGGCCTACTCCACATTTACAAAAAAAAAATAATCTGCCAGCAGAAGTGGTTGTCAAGTTTGTCAAGCAGAGTACCAGAGATCAAATCTTGCGTGCAGTTGCAGCGGTGCCCTTGAAAATTGGGGAGCAGACCATCAGAATATTGAAAGATGTGCCTTATGAAATCCGGATGAAAAGGAAAGCTTATAAAGGATTGACCACTTTTCTACAAAGAAGACAGGTCATATACAGATGGACCTATCCTGAAGGCCTTTTGTTCAAGTACAAGGATAAAGAGAGAAGATTGACTCCATCTTCAAGGCGCAGGAATTTCTGAAGAGACACGCCAGTCCAGAGGAAGAGGCAGCACTCGCAACGTGGACAGATTTGAGTAGTGAAGATGACAGCGGCCCAGAGGAGGGAGGTGCCGGAGCGGGAGAAGTGAAAACCAAAGGTGGCCCATCCTATAACTTGAGGGATACCAAAGGAAGACAACCTAAGAAATAACTGTTTGGGAAGCGTCAAAAAGGAGATGACTAATAATTAACCCCAAAGGACATTACTAACCTCATTAACAGAGTTATTTTGAATTTTTGTTAGATGAAAAGAAGACTCTCAAATCACGGAGATTGCCAAAAACTGTATCTATATTGATTTAAACTAACCTTTATTAACAGAATACTCACTCCGCTCTTTTCTTTATCCCTCTATATACCCTACCTTTTTCTATTTATAAAAAGAATAAATTCCTCTCCTTTTTAGGAGGGTTTTGATAAAAAAAAAAAAGAGATTCACCTGAAGTCCCAGAGATGACAGGAGGTGCAGCATCAGCACAATGTCGTTGCGTAGGAGAGGTGGGGATTCGGCCACCAGAAGCCAGTCGTCGATATAGGGGAAAATAGTAATCCCCTGAAGATGGAGGTGGGCCACCACCACTACCATGGTCTTGGTTAAAGCCCTCGGTGCGGTGGAAAGACCAAATGGGAGGCATTTGTATTGGTAGTGACCTTCTCCTACAGCAAAATGGAGGTACTTCCTGTGGGACAGATGAATGTTGAGGTGGAAATAGGCGTCCTGGAGGTCGATGGTAGCCATCCAGGCGCCCTGAGAAATTAAAGGAAGGATAACTTGCAATGTCGTCATTTTGAATTTTCGGTATCGGATGTAAACATTGAGATCCCGAAGATCCAAGATGGGACGTAGCCCCCCATCGCGTTTTGGCACAGCAAAGTACCGGGAATAGAACCCCATGCGTTCCGAAACCTTCAGTACAGGTTCTATCACTCCCTTCCCCAGTAAGGAGTCGACTTCCTGAAGAAGGATGGTGGAAGGAAGGGTGGAACGGAAGACAGGTAGTGTTGGGAGGTCGAGAAATTCGATAAGATAGCCTTCAGTCACGATGGATAAGACCCAGGCATCCGTAGTGATCATTTCCCATACAGGGAGGAAGGGATGGAGGCGAGTTGGTTCCCCTGACATCGAGAGAGCGGAGTCAAAGACCCTGCTTTGGTCCACGGTTGGATTTGGCCCTTACTTGCTGGTGCTGCAATCCCGACCTCAATTTGGGCTGGTACTGGTGACGGTTCTGATTCAGAGATTGGCAAGGTCTCCAGGAGTTGTCCAGAGAGGGTTTTGTGGGATACGGACACCATGGAGTGTACCGAGACCACGACCGTTGCTGGTAAGACCTCTGCGGTGCAGAAACTCCCAGAGACTTTGATGCCTTGATGTTCTTATCTAACTCCTGCAAGGCAGCGTTGGTGGAGGAGTGGAAGAGACTGTCGCCGTCAAATGGGAGATCTTCAATATAAGACCTGGTGTCCTGTGGCAGAGATGTTGTGCGAAGCCACACATGGCGACGAATCAATATTGAGGAGGCCATCGATGTCGAAAATGCGTCGAGGGAGTGTTTTGTGGTGTTCAAAAGCTGTTTAGCCACCAGAAGTCCCTCCTTTTGAATGGATCTGGCTTTGGCAAGCTTGTTGTCCAGCATCGAGGGGAGGTGTGCAGACATTCGCTGCCATAGGGCATATTGATATCTACCAAAGCAGGCTAGATAATTGGAAGATTTTATCCCAAGGGCTGCAGAGGAATAGATTCTGCGTCCATAGGCATCGATCTTCTTGCTCTCCTTATCCGATGGGGTGGAATTAGAGCTTTTATTTTTAGATGAAGTAGAGACGACCAACGAATTCGGGCGAGGGTGCAAGTAAAGGAAAGAAGCCCCATCTTCCTGTACCCGATACATGTGGTCGAGCCGTTTGGTGGAGACCAGTGCCGAGGACGGCTTAATCCACGGGGTCTTAATTGCCTTAAGGAGATGCTTGGACTATTGGTGTCGAGGCATTGATCTCGATGATGTCGTACACCTCATCTGTGGCAGACGGCTGGGGTTGTACAATAGGCAGGCCGAGAGAATGTGCCATGCGTTTTACCAGGTCCCCATACGAAGACATATCCTCTGAGGGAGAAATTGGGCTATCTCCAGAAATTGGTTGTTTAGGAGGTGGGTCAACTGGGGAGAGGGTGTCCTCCACGTCCTCAACATCGGAATCTTCCTGGGAGGAAGCAGAACCCAAGTCTAAATCCTGAGGCATCGATAGCGGTGGTTGAGCTATCTGTGATGGTGGATGTTCTGTAGGTGCAGCTACTTGTGGTGACGTGACAGGAAGGTGAGACGGAGATGGTGGAGGTTTCGATACGGATGCCGAGGGAGGAGGGCGGCGCAGCGAGCGCGACCTATAATGCCGTGATTCCCAAGAACCGGGGCCCCCATGATGGTGCCATGGGCCGGAAGAAAATCAATACGGCATGTCGTGCCTGTGGTTGTAAGGGTAGGGAGGCGGACCATATGGATAAGATGGATGGTACCTGTCGTAGCGTGGGTCATAATCCTCCCGTCCGCGTCGAACCAGACGACAAGGAGATCTGGAGCGGGGCCGAGAACGATCTGAGTGGTCACTAGCCCAAGAGGCCAATGAAGGTGAGCAAGAGCACACCGCCTGGGTATTAGAGATCAGATTGAGATTGGTCGGCGGAGGCGACATCGACTGGGGAACCTTCTGATGATGGTGAACCTCTAACACCGGAGGTTCAAGCTGATGCGGTGGGGAGTCCAAAATCTGTATTGGAGGCGCCACGAGGACCTTCGGCAGCTCCGGTGTTGGGTGAGGCAGCTGCGGGGGTTGCTTTGGTGCATCCGCACATAATGCAGAGCCCCTTGGAGATACAGCACCGCTCACACCGTGAGACTTATGTGTCTCCTACCGTCTTTGAACTCAGGCTCTTAGTTTTGTCCTTCTTGGACTTCTTCACTGGGGGGGAAACCGACGAGACCGTCTTCGATCCACTCTTTTTCTTAGGGCCCCCCCCATATCGGAGGAAGATCTCCCCATCTTAGGAGGCTTCGGCGTTGGAGGATCCCTCTGTACCGAGGCCGAAGATGTGGATGGCTTCGATACCGACTGATCGGTCTCCATGGTGGTAGTTGGGGGAGCAAGAGCCGACTCCCACAGCGCAACCTTCAGCCTAGCGGCCCTGTTCTTCCTTGTCTGGTTGGAGAAACGAGCACAGATGGCACAGGCGTCAGGTCGGTGGCTTTCTCCCAAACAAAAAATACAAAGAGAGTGCTCGTCCTTCAAGGCTAATTTGCTGCTGCAGGAACAGCACCATTTAAAGCACCCCCACTTTCGGCTTTCCATAAACCAATAGGAAGAGGCCTCGCAATAAAGAAAAGGCCGGGGGGGGGGGAGAAAGTCCGAGGACTGGGAGAGATTCACAGCAAAAGAAAAAAGTTGGTTTCGGCTCTGTTGGTGAAACAAAGGTAAAAGATAAGAAAAACTGAAGAAAAAGCTGAGGAAAAAATCTCTGCTGTGAGGCAGAAAAGTTCTTCAAGAATGCTCTCAGAGACACCAACACAGGCTGTTAACAGCGAGGTGGTCAGAAGATAACTGGCGGGATGTCCATGCCCCTGCCCCTTGGGCATGCGCAGTGGGGGTTCCCGCGCAGGCCCAGAGCGGAGGGCGCGAAAATCCCATTGTGAGCTTTGTACAGACACCAACCAGGTCAGCGCAGAAGCACTGGATCCCATAGGTGTGATGTACAGAGACCACAAAGAAGATCTCCCACTGTTACGCCTCCTTTTGGGCCCACTATTTCAACCCATAGCATTTCCAGAAGCGAATCCAATTCTCTTACCCTCTCAATCTTACTGGACTGTATACCCTCTCTGACATACAGAGCCACCCCATCTCCAACCCTTCCCTTCCTATCCTTCTGATATAATTTATAACCAGGAATCACCATATCCCACTGATTTTCCTATCCCACCAAGTTTCTGAAATACCCATAATGTCTATTCCCCCCCACCCCCAACACCAAGCATTCCAACTCCTCGATTTTACCTCGGAGACTTCTAGCATTTGTATATAAACACTTATAGTTTCCCACGCTTGTTAAGCCCACAACCTTCCTCTTGCTGCCTCGAGACCTTGCCAGGCAGTTCCTATCATTAGCCACAGTCTCAGTGGCCAATTTTAATCCATTTCCTTGTACAAAAGTAATAGCTACCCCTTCATCTCTTTGAGATGAGCCATCCCGAACCAGAGACTTTTCATCTCCTGTCGGCTTTCCCCCATTATTCAGTTTAAAAACTGCTCTGCCACGTTTTTGATTTTGAGTGCCAGCAGCCTGGTTCCTTCTTGGGACAAGTGGAAACCGTCCCTTTTGTACAGCTCCCTATTGTCCCAAAAAGCATCCCAGTGCCTAACAAACTTGAACCCTTCCCCCCTACACCATTGTCTCATCCACACATTGAGACTCCTGATCTGTGCCTGTCTCTCTGGCCCTGCGCGTGGAACAGGTAGCACTTCTTGAGAAGGCTACCTTGGAGGTCCTGGCCTTGAGTTTCCTGCCCAGCAGCCTAAATTTCTCCTCCAGGACTTCATGACTGCATTTCCCTACATTGTTGGTGCTGACATGCACCACGACCACTGGCTCCTCCCCAGCACTATCTACCAGCCTATCGAAAACATGCGTAATGTCAGCTATCTTCGCACCAGGCAGGCAAGTCACCATACGGTCAGTACATGGTTCACCACCCAGCTGTCTACCTGCCTAAGGATCGAATCACCAACTACCAAGAGCCCCCCTCCCACCCTTCCCAGGGACGGTTCCTTGGTACAAAAGGATACCCGTTCACCAGCTGAAGAAGAGATCCCTTCTGAGGGCACATTCCCCTTATCCTCAGCATGGTGCCCCATTTCCCCTTGACCCTCATGCTCCCTGGCAGCAGCGGGGCTGCCAGATCCAGGGTGGAACATAGCTAACAAGTCCCCGAGAGTCTTCTCTGTGCACCTAACTGACCTCGAGGTCAGCCACCTTTGCCTCAAGGGAGCAAACTCAGTCCCTGAGAACCAGGAGCTCCTTGCACCGAGCACACACCGAAGACTTCTTTCCAGTGGGCAGATAGTCATACATGTGACACTCCATGCAAAACACTGGCTAGCCCCCAACCCCCTACTGGCATTCTGGCTTCATAATTGTTTTTAAACAAATATTTTTATATAACCCCCCTTTTAAAACCCTTTGTATTTATATGGTTACTGTTGTAGAAGTCTACTTACCTTACTGGGAACCCAAGGAGCCTAGGTGAGAGCCAAAAGGTGAGGCTCTTTGCCTGTGACTCTTAGCCTAGGGACCCTTAGCCTACGGGCTCTGTAAGACACCCAGAAAGAGCCAGAAAGCCAGGGACAGGCAAAGAGCCTCACCCTTCGGCTCGTGCCAGAGGCTCATGCCTCTTGCAAGCTTCCTGCCTTAAATAGAAGCATCCCCCAGGAGAGGGTGTGGCCAGCAGCTATTCAAATTCACCCAGGCACTTAATTACAGGCAAACAATGACCCTTTCACACCCTAACTCCAGCAGCCAGGAGTCTGCTACAACTCACCCACACACTCTCAAATACAGTCCCCCACACAGTACCTTCTCAGCTAAAGCACCTCAGCTGAAAGTAAATAAATAAATAAAAAAACACACACCCCTCTAGCAGCTCTAACACCTTGCTCCTTCTCAGAGCTCAGCTGGGTTAGCTCTAGGTCAGCTCTGGCATTTCCCACCATATCACAGAAGCAGTTTCTAATAAGCATCAATTCTGTCACCATGGAGATTCATTTGCCTCCGCTCTATCATTGCCTTTTGCCAGTAGGTGAAAACTTTTATGTTTTGTTTGGTGTGTCTTCACTGACCCCCTCTTCCTGTTTATGTGCTTGGTTTAACTGCTGTTTTTACTTGTATGTATGTATGTATGTATGTGTGTGTGTGTGTGTGTGTGTGTGTATCCAGGATAGGGGGAACATCATTTAAAGGCTTGGGATCCTCTGTGAGTTATCGATATACACAGACATGCACAGAAATGTTTGTGTGCTTATATTTAGATACATGGGTGTGGGTGTATGTATATATTTTAAAGATGGAGTTTGTGTTTTTGATTGTTTGCCATCTTGAAGACCTTAACCTGAGTACTCAAATGTTTCAAATTAATAAGTAAATAATTTACCAAGTTTGATATTACTTTTTTATAAACAAACAGGCAGGGAACCGGTAAGGACTTGCAGGAGGCATCTTATTTTCCCATTATTTCCTCTTTTTTAATCTGTTCCCGTCTTCAGCTTTCCCTCCTTCCACTGAGGGCCAGCATGGTGTAATAGTGGGAGATTCCAATTTGGAGAACTGGGTTTGATTCCCCACTCCTCCATAGGAAGCCTGCTGGGTGACTTTGGGCCAGTCACAGTTCTCTCAGAACTCTCTCATGCCCACCTACCTCACAAAGTGCCTGTTGTGGGGAGAGGAAAGGAAGGAGATTGTAAGCCTCTTTGAGACTTCTTAGCGCAGAGAGAAGCAAGGTACAAAAACCACATCCTCTTCTTCTGCTGCTGCTCCTCTTCTCCCCTCCCCAGCAGCCTTTCCAAAGGAAAGGTCTGGCCTAATTATGCCTTGGCTGCCATCACTGTGCCCCATTGTGCAGGTTGAGAGTCTCTGGTGGTCAGTGCTGGAACTGTCACCAGGGAATCCTCACCCACCTGGGGATATTTCAAAGAGAAAAAAAGGATCTTTTCAAGGACTGTTTTGCATTCCAAAGGCTTGCCTCTCTATGGCTTTGTGGGAATCAAGGCTTAGAAGGCTCAGCAGTATTGGTTTAGTGGCCTAGCAACTTCTAAAATGGCTCTTAAAAGCTTCAGGCTCTGTTGTTATTATTTTTTCTGTTATTATGTTGCTATTATTTTAATCCCCTGATATGTTTTACTTATACGTCAAACTTTTTTGCAAACATAGGACTTCTTTCAGGTTTGAACAAAAGCCCCCCCCCCCCCAATCTGTCCCTAGCTCCCTTTTGCAGGTTTATTGACTCATACTCTGTGGCCTGGTTCAGAATTATTTATATGACTGGCAAGACTTGTGGGAGATCCCACCTCCCCTTTGCTCTCTTGCCTTCCATGGGCCTGGATGGTACAGTAGTGGTAGCCCCCTCCCCAGGCACACTCAGGGAAGGAGAAATCTTATTTGCTCACTCCTCCTCTGCTTTTCTGTCTGTTCACTATTTTCCTCATATGTCTGCCTCCCTGCTTCTCTTCCCACTTCTTCTGTACCTCTGCCATTCTGTGGGAAGCAGCGGCAGCTCCTGCCGCCCCATCTGACTCAACAGGTGTCTTCCCCTCCTCCAACACGGCAAGGAGGATTCATGCTGCCATGCATTGCTTTGTTTGGGGGAAATACTCCCCTCTTAATTTTTAAAAGCTTTCTGAAGGCCCTCCTGCAAGACTGTAGAAAAAGCTCTCTTCTCTATATAAGTTATGATTATAGGCATAGAATTTGTTGAGAATGCCATACACATGGTTCCCAATAAGTCTTCCACAGAGGCAGTGCTCATGGCCAAATCCATTAGCTATAGGGAAGTGGCCTGTGTCACATGCTTTTAGACCAGCCCTTGGGTCTTGTGCCAGTATTCTGAATGCTCAGAGCCTGGTTTAAAAACACATGCGCATCACTTCATCTCCTACCAAGTGACTGAGAACTCATACCTTGAATAAATGAACTTGAAAAAGGATCATGTTTGAGCTATGACACTGTGTTACAATGACTGATCTGTGAGAGCTCATTTATAAATGCATATTAACATTACAATTGATGCACAATAAGCATACAAGAGCGAGTTTGACTCTACTCATTTCACTGTAGTGGTATTCAATAGGTTTTAAAAAGTAAAATACACATGCTTTTTAAAAAATGCAATTGCATGGCACAACTCATTAAAAATGATGCATTTTTGAACAAGGTAAAAGGTAAGACCTGCCACTTTACCTGTGGCATAACTGGTAGCAGAACATTTCAATAAGTGTTGGGAATTCTTCAAATTCAGAGTCAAAGTAAATTCAAGGTAAATATAATTGGGTACATAAAACTGGTAAGTCCTTCTGCACACTTATCTTACTAGTACCAATCATTAATAAGTTACAGACCAAACAGGTCCTATTGTTGGATATGTAATTCCTATCTGATAGAATTAGGGTTACTGAAACAATAGACATGGTGCAGGCTACAAAAGAGAGGTATTCAGTTTCACAAGAGAACTATAACCATGTTATGTTCCAACAGGAAAGTATGCATTCACCAGAAATGATGCTGCTATGCAAAGATATGGAATATGTGTTGCTGAATTATGAATTGTTATTTTTTGTTTTCCATCTGCTGTGATTTTGTTTTATACGGCCCAACCAACCATATTTTTTTTCTATGCAACAGAATGGGTGACTGTTTTGTTTGTTGAGACAGAAATCCCAAGTCTCAGAGGGGGAAAACTGTTGGAGAACTGATCAATAATTGAGCCTTGGTCTTTCTGGCTTTATCATGTATTGCATTCTAATAGCTACCCTTGAGTTCAATATCCCACAAGACTTTGTAAAACTAATGCCCTGATATTGCTCTTTGGGTTAGTGAATAGTTTGCATATTAGGAGATAGTGGTCCTAGCCTCTAAGCCTAAACATAGATTGCCAAGCTCTGGAGGTATCCTTGTCGTAGTATACAGATTGCGACTTGAAGAGGTGCCAGAATAGTGTGGGGCTTCATGCCCTCAGAAATAATAACAGGCAAAATTCATGCCTGCTGTGTATGAGGGGTTGGAATTTGTGATCTGATTGGCAGCTCAGGGTGGGCCGAGGTCTGATTGACAGCTATATGGAATTTTACAGATATATAATGTCAGTGTCTGCTTTTGTTTGGGGTTGTTCTGGGCAACCACCCGACTTATGGGTCTTGGCAGACAACCAGGATATATCCTCTTACAGTGCACTCTATTTAGGTATTTGATTAATTTGATGTATGCTGCATACTAGAATGTTATATGGTTAAACATTTCTGCATTATAGTATTAAATAAATAGTTTCTAAGGTAAAGTCAGTGGCTTGGTTGTCTCTCTCTGTGAAAACTCTCTTGCCAGTCTCAATCCAGCCCTTGGAATGTTAGTGGGGGTCCCAGACGATTTCCTGGACCTTGAAATCCCTCAACACTAGCTATAACCAAATCTTTATGCGGATATGCATTGTGATACTTCCCACTAGGTTCAGATGACTCTGTGCTGTAGTTACATTAGCATGCATACTACATTAATAAATAACATTGCCACTTAAATCCTTTCTTGAAAATGTTTGTTCTGTTCTACATAAATAATACAAAATTTCTCTGTTACCATGTACATCAGCACCCCAATTTAAAATCCAACCTTACATTTATTATGAAATTTGATGTCTGCGAAATATAGTATGAATATTTCTGAAGGATTCAGGTGGGTAGCCTTAAGAAACAATGCTTTAAGAGAACCAAGGCACTCTCAGTCGCTATTTTGAAGGTTGCTGGGCAACCACAATAATATTGCTAAGTCTTCCAAGCCTTGGTTTCTGTAAAACCAAGCTGCAAGGGAGGCAGGGGTGTAATTAGAGGCCAAAACAGCCCTGGAAAAGTTACCACCCCCCTACCCATCGCCAGGAATTTTTTTGTGGGGGAGAATCAAAAGCCCATAGGGAACTAATTAAACTAAACTCAATTTAATTAAAATTACTTAGATTACCTTTGATTTAATTAGTGCTGGTCTGCAGTGTGGGAAAGGCAGGCTACGGACCAGTGCCTGACACTCCACCCCCTTACCCACCCTCACTCTCCTCTTTCTCTCAGCTTCCCTCGATGGCTCCCTCCTTCGGCCCACCCTGAGCTGCCAACTGACCTGAGCTGCCAGGTGGCAAAGAGGTGAGGCTGGGGTGGTGCAGAGGAGGCAGGAAGGCAGGGCAGTACCCCAGGCTTCCCACTCCCTCCCGGGCATGAGAGCTGAGCTCCTTCACCACCCCTTGTCATCCTAAGAACATAAGAACATAAGAGAAGCCAACGTTGGATCAGGCCAAACACCCATCCAGTTCAACACTCTGTGTCACACAGTGGCCAAAAATACCAGGTGCCATCAGGAGGTCCAGCAGTGGGGCCAGAACACTAGAAGCCCTCCCACTGCTGCCCCCCCCCAGCACCAAGAATAGTGTGCATCACCTACCCCAGACTGAGAGTTCCTATCTATACCTTGTGGCTAATAGCCACTGATAGACTTCAACTCCATATATTTATCTAATTCCCTCTTGAAGCCGTCCATGCTTGTAGCTGCCTCCACCTCCTGTGGCAGTGAATTCCATGTGTTAATCACTCTTTGGGTGAAGAAGTACTTCCTTTTATCTGTTCTAACCTGACTGCTCAGCAACTTCATTGAGTGCCCACGAGTTCTTGTATTGTGAAAAAGGGAGAAAAGTACATCTTTCTCTACCTGTTCTATCCCATGCATAATCTTATAAACCTCTATCATGTCACCCCTCAGCCGTCGTTTCTCCAAGAGCTAAAGAGCCCCAAGCGCTTTAATCTTTCTTCATAGGGAAAGTGTTCCAACCCTTTTATCATTATAGTTGCCCTTTTCTATACTTTTTCCAAAGCTATAATATCCTTTTTAAGGTGTGGTGACCAGAACTATACACAGTATTCCAAATGAGGTCGCACCACTGATTTATACAGGGGCTGATCTGTTTTCAATACCCTTCCTAATAATCTCCAGCATAGCAATGGTCTTTTTTATTGCAGTCACACACTGTCTCGACATTTTCAGTGAGTTATCTACTATGACTCCAAGATCTCTCTCTTGGTCAGTCTCTGTCAGTTTGGAACCCATCAATGCATATTTATAGTTAAGATTTTTGGCTCCAATGTGCATCACCTTGCACTTGGCCACACTGAACCCCATTTGCCATGTTGACACCCACTTGCCCATCCTTGACAGATCCCTTTGGAGTGCCTCACAATCCTCCCTGGTTTTCACCACCCTGAACAACTTTGTGTCATCTGCAAATTTAGCCACTTCACTGCTTACTCCCAGTTCCAAATCATTAATGAACAAGTTCAAGTTCAAGTTAGCCTTTATTGGTATAAATTACAAGTTATACAATTTAAGAACCAATTAAAACACGCCTATGAAAAATTACTATGACTCAATATTGTGCAATTAGGAGCTAATACGGATGTTATGTCTCTAAGAACCTTTGATGCAGCTTTAAAGCCAAACAAAGAAACTTGGCCACCTTCTCAGTAGTGTCAGGACTGAGGTCTTTTAAAAGTCTATGTACCTTGAGTGCATCAGAACAGTCTGCCATACTGAATAAGATAGAGTGTAAATAAAAATTCCTTAAGTCCACATACAGATTACAATGCAAGAGAACATGAGTAATAGATTCCATGCATTTCTGTCTGCAGGGGCAGTATCTGGCCAAATGAGAAACCTTGTTAAATCTGCCATATAAAATGGCAGAAAGCATAGCATTACATCTGGCCAGAGTAAACACTCTGTGTTGTTGGGGGACCTGCAGAGAGGATAAATATGAGGCCATCTTCCCTGTAGTAATGGGAATCACAAAATTCAAAGGGGAGCAGGTTTTATTTGCTAAACTGTATAATTTCTGGCGCTCAGTATCTAACATCCTGTTTTTGATCTGTTGAATTGCGGCAGCAAGGGGCACCGTAGACAGGGACTCTAAAGAAAGGCCCAATACTTTGATTTTTTCCTCAATGTGTGCTGACCAATTTGATACATTAAGCTCAGAGAGCATGTGATATATGAGGCTCCCATGTTCGGAGTTATAGTGTAGGCGGAGCCGGTATTTGAGTGTCATAAGCCATGCACAGGTCTCCATCAAGGATGAGCCAGTTTCCAAATATATGACTGCATTCGAGATGCAATTTGGCAAGCCCATGATTTTCCGCAGAAATTCAGATTGGACTCGCTCAATGGCACAATCAAAGGACCTAATCCAGATTGGAATACCATACAATAGCTGGGAACTGACTCTGGACTTGAAGATTTTTTATTGTTAAAAAACATTGGACCGAGTACTGATCCCTGCGGTACCCCATGCCTACCACTCTCTACTGAGAAAATTTCCCATTTATACTCACTCACTGTTTCCTATTACTTAAGACAGTTTTTCATCCACAAAAGGACTTGTTGTTTTATCCCATGATTTTTGAGCTTACTTAAGAGCCTTTGATGAGGAACTTTGTCAAAAACTTTCTGGAAGTCAAGGTAAACAATATCTATTGGGTCCCCCTTGTCCACATGTTTGTTCATTCCCTCAAAGAACACTAACAGGTTAGTGAGACAACATCTTCCCTTACAGAACCCATGCTGAGTCTGCCTCAATAGTTTTTGTTCACCAATGTGCTTACTAATTCTTTCTTTAATAACAGTTTCTACCAATTTACCCAGTATCGACGTCTGACTGACTGGCCTGTAATTTCCTGGATCTCCTCTGGAACCCTTTTTAAAGATGGGAGTGACATTAGCTATCTTCCAGTCCTCAGGAATGGAGGCAGATTTTAATGAAAGATTACATATTTTTGTCAGGAGATCCACAAGTTGACATTTGAGTTCCTTCAGAACTCTCGGATGTATGCCATCTGGGCCTGGTGATTTATCAGCTTTTAAGTTGTCTATCAGTCGTAGGACCTCCTCGTCACCTCAATCTGACTCAGGTCTTTCAACACCCCTCCCAAAATCAGCGGTTCTGGAGTGGGCAAGCACTTCTCCTCTTCCACAGTGAAGACAGAGGCAAAAAATGCATTCAGCTTCTCAGCCATTTCCCTATCATCCTTCAGTACCCCTTTTACCCTTGGTCATCCAAGGGCCTCTGGTTTTCCCCTGGCTTTCCACCTTTCCACTATTTCTTCCTACCCCACAAAGTTTGCATGAGGCAGTGGGCCGGCTGGCTCTGGGTGCACATGGCTGTGAGCTGCTGCCAGTACCAGTGTCAGAGTCCTTGTAGCCATGGGCCCTGCCCAAGGATGACTGCCCACTGGGTCCAAGCTTCTCCCACACCTTGAGCTCGCCCAGTTTGGAGCAAAAACTCCCACTGGTTTCTGCCATGCCAAAAATCACCCTAGCCTCAGAATATGAAAACCCCAAAGTGGATCATGTCCCACCTGCTGACCAACTGCTGCACTCATGCTTCATTGCCTACTCTGAACTGAGGAAAACATACACTGGGAAGATCGGGGAAGATTGGGGTGGGGTAGGGAATTGGGGTGAGGGGTGCTGCACCAACTAATCCAAGGAGAAGAAGAAGAGGAGGAGGAGGAGAAGATTGGATTTATATCCCGCCCTTCACTTGGAGTCTCAGAGCAGCTTACAAACTCCTTTCCCTTCCCCTCCCCACAACAGACACCGTGTGAGGTAGGTGGGGCTGAGAGAGCTCTGACAGAAACTGCTCTTTCAGGAACAGCTCTGCCAGAGCTTGTGACTGACCCAAGGTCAAATCAGCAGGTGCAAGTGGAGGAGTGGGGAACCAAACCAGTTCTCCCAGATTAGAGTCCGCACACTTAACCACTACACCAAACCGGCTGGAAGGAAAGAATCAAGGATGGGCTTCTCCTGAATAGTTAGTCATGCACATTTTGGGCCGGAGTGGTGGTGGCATGGCTGAAGAAATACTGCTCAGCTGAAGTAATGCCCTAACACCAAATTTAGCAATTAAAGGGGGAGATTAGGGTGGGGCCACAGGAAATTTGATAGGGAAGCCACCCCATGTACCCCACCACTGACTACAGCCTTGCCCCTACCTATCATTTCCTCTCTCTTGCAGCAACCACCAAGAACTCATTACCCATACATCTGGACCTAGTCAGTGGCCACTGAGCAACTGAGCTCAGCCTGCACTGGTGGCCATTGTACAACTTGACCAGATTCTTCCCAGACAGGGCTGCTGGGGGAAGGAAGGAGGGAAAGTCAAATAAATGGGCTCAGATAAAGGGAGTTTAGCTTGTGATGGGAAGGACAGAAGGATGCAGAAAAAGGGGGAAGGCTCTGAGGTTACCAGGGAAAGGAAAGAAGAAATAGGGGGGATGGAGATACAGGGGGAAATGAGACGTGTTCTGCAAATCCTTGCATGTCCCTTGATTGTACTCTCATATTCGTCCAAAGCTGCCTGAGGAGGCAAGGAAAACTCCCACTCTCCTGGCTTTCTGCAAACTGTGCAAATCTGAATGATTCAAGAGGGCTTTTCTTCCCAGGCAACAGAGTTGCACTATACTAAATGTTTCACAAAGTTACTTGGATAAATTAGTAGGGACTGTCATCTATACAACTGTGCATAGCTTGCTGAAACTAGGATCCTACTGTGTAATTTTACAGCTTTTAGTATGTCATATTAATACTTATCCTTTGCTTCAGGACTGTTTTTTAGACTTCTGGTTGGTTTTACAACCCTAATTCCTATTACATTGTTCACTCAATGTCCCAGCCTTTCGATTCTATGGATTCACTCTGTGTAATCTGCCTTCAGTCCAAGTGAGAAAGTTGGACTACAAATAACATAAAAATAAAATAAAGAAGCACAATTGAATAGCTAGTTTCAACTTGCAAACCCAACGTTTATGTGAGGAAGAAAACTATGCTCTTAAATAAAGATGTAGAATAATACAGAAACACTGTATACAGAAACACTGTATTTGACTGCAACTTTTTTCTTTTTATAAAGAAAGCTGATAGAGGCACTGCCTTGCTACAGTATTTTTGAGGATTTTTAGAAGGAGATGGGGAGGAGATCATCTTTTTGGGATAAATTTAACCTACATTTCATATTAACCTGCTAAATTTATAGAGATACATTTTTTCTCATTATACACAATTATAACTAAATAGTAGTGCCACGTACACTACAGCCTCAGCTTTGTTAGACTGTTTTAAATTTCAGAGTTCTAATAAAATAGTCACAAAGAGTATAGGGCAAAGTCCATAGCCCCTTGAAAACCCACAGTTATGAGTACCTTGGTCAACTGTCGGAAGTGTTTCTTCATTCTTTCTGATTCATGCTTTTTGCTGATGTATCTAATTGTTTATTAAAAAAGAATAATAGCCTACGCAACAGCAGACTTAACCTTCAATGAATAAGTCCCAGTGAGTCCAAAACAGAATTTTAAGGACAATTACTATATTGAAATTCTAAAACAGATTACTTGTTTTGAAAAATTGGTGCTGGAAATTAAAAAAAAAATCTCAAAGTAATTCCTGCTTTATCCCCTTTCATCTTACCTTTCTCAATGTGCCTGAACAGTAAGATGTGAATATTCACCGCCAATTAGGTTATGCAATTCAGAAAACCCTAACCTACACTGCCAAGAAACAAACCAGAACCTCTAGAGTGCAGCTGGATCTGCAACCTACCTCCTTATCTTGTTAAGCCTATAAGACAGCCTTGCACTGCCATTTTCAATTAGATACAGTATATGAAAACAGTGCCAATAAGATACTAATTGCAGAAGTGGAAAGCTGTTTCTGTTTGAAGATGGAATGTAGCTCAAAAATGCAATACAATCTGGTACAACAGATATACATGCAGTTGGTGTCTGTTTGGTCCTTCACTGCAGGGGGAAAGGACACAGCAATACATGAGGCAACAGTGGTGGTGAGAAAAGTAGAGGCAGCAATACAGTACTCCACAGCAAATAACTGATTTACCTAACCTACACGTCAACAACCATGCTGACCCTAATTCCTTGCCTAATGACCACTAACAAGCAATTACAGTCTCTTCAGCCATGGCATCTGCTGTGACAGGCATTTTGAAGACATCTCTGGCTAGCTTGACAGGTATGTAGAAAACTGGTTGTTTTCTTATTTACAAGATATTCTCCTTCGAGTCGTCAATGGCCAAAGACAATACCTCCAGCTACTCCTATGCAACCCTTGTTGTTTTTACCTTTCTAAAAATGCTTCTTGTAAGCATGGGCGGATTGATAATGCAACCAGTAACTCTTTCCCAAACTCCCGCAATTCTCATAACGGGACACAGTATCTACTGAAGAAGCAAGTCCAATTCCTTACTGAACAACGGTATAATAAGTTTATTTTTCCCTTCTGTCTTTATAGCCAAAGTATATAAAAATTATGTGGCAGATCTGTGCACCTAGCTACAGCTTTATTTGAATTTTCTAACACAGCTCCCAGCACCACAAAAGACATGAGATACATTTTAACTTTGCATGTCTTGTCTCTTCAGCCGTCAATCAGCTGTGATTGAAACATCAAGGAAAACTGTGTTCATAGTTCTCCCTTGCATGTGCATATTTGTTATTAAAAAGTGCTGCTGTTAATTCATTCCTTAACTGAAAATCACCAAATTGTACTAAGCCTGTAAAAATAAATCCTTTGGCATTGATTGAGTGTGATGATTTGGAATGTTCAGTTGTTCAGAGAACAATAAAGTTAGTACTGTGACTTCTGTGAGGGAAGGAAATGTTGTCAATTTGGGTGGTTATTAAAACTAAAAACCAAGATTCATTGTGACCAACTTTTCCACATGGGTTTTTTCATCTGTCCTGGCCCCATACTGCTTTGGTTTATCCCATTCTTCATGCATTTTTGTTCCTTTAGTTTTCACTTTTTTTAGTTTTTCCTCAGTTTTTTCCCCCTGGCTCTCTTGAGACCACTTTTATCCTGATGGTTTTCTGGAAGCCGATTTTGAGTCAGCTTTGTCCTAGTGCATAATGTTTCTTTTAGTTTCCTTTGTCTGACCCACTCCCTCCCATCTCCAGCCCACTTTTCAATGATTGGACTTTTGTCATTGTTATACCACTCCTTCTCCCCCAAGAAAGCGATTTCATTTTTTTTAAAAAAGGTCCTATAATATTGATGTCTCAGCTTTCATTAAAAAAACAAACAAACCTCTACCCCTCCCCTTGTGGAGATACAAGGAAAAAGCCATATCTCCAAGAGGGAAGGAACAGAGGGAAGGGAAGGGAAGGGAAGGGAAGGGAAGGGAAGGGGAGGGAAGGGGAGGGAAGGGGAGGGAGGGAGGGAGGGAGGGAGGGAGGAAGGAAGGAAGGAAGGAAGGAAGGAAGGAAAGAAGGAAGGAAGGAAAGAAGGAAAGAAGGAAAGAAGGAAGGAAAGAAGGAAGGAAAGAAAGAAAGAAAGAAAGAAAGAAAGAAAGAAAGAAAGAAAGAAAGAAAGAAAGAAAGAAAGAAAGAAAGAAAGAAAGAAAGAAAGAAAGAAAGAAAGAAAGAAAGAAAGAAAGCTGGGAATTCAGAGAATCTGCTTAAGCTATCATTACACCACTACAGAATTATATCCAGATTTTAGAGCCATTTTTTAAAAAAATAAAGGGGATTTTGTGATGTCACTAATAATGACACTGATGACAACTGCACCCTGCCTTGAAAATCCTTATTATTTAAGCCATATGTGGAAGAAAATGCACAAGGAGGACAGATGTGCCAAAGAACCCTGCCCAAACTGATTCCAATGAATGTGATTCAACTCCCAAGAAAACCAGGAGTTATTTTAGAGTGCAGAAAAGGTCAAAATTTAGGGCTATAATACCAGAGCATACAGCTATCCATAAGGGAACCTCCATATTTCAGTACAATTGAGATGGAGTTTCAGCAAAATTCCACTCATCCTGAAGGCACTCCCCAGCAGGACAAAAGGGGAACAGCCTGAATAATTTCAACATCCCATTCAGCCTGAAGGCATTTCCCTACATGACAATAATAAAACAGTCTGAATAGTTCTACATGGGAGGTGAGTGAATTAGTCCCTTCTCCGCTCAAAATTATGGGTGATGTCTCAGTGCTTGAGTCTGCAGTCACTACCATCTTAAGCCTACTGTTTCCCCAAGATACAATTGTCAGTTCACACCTGGTTCTTACCCTGTAGACCAGCCAGTGACCAGCTTATTCCAGTCACCCAACTTCACTCTCACCCACCTCCAGCCTCCAGCCTTTGATGTGTCACGTTTAAATCTATAATTTTCCTTCCTGAAAGTTAGAATCAAATTAGCAGTGATATTCAACCTTTTTGTCTTCAAACCAATCCCAGCTTTGGCGCCACTTGCTGCTCACCTTCCAACACTTTTTACAACATAAATATAGCCCCCTCAAACCCCCAGAACTTTGCAGCAGCCATTCCCCTGAGCTTCCTTGCTACTGCCCCCCCCCCTCAGTAGCTTGAACAAAGGACCCTCGGAGATCTGGAGCCAGCCTCAGTCTCTGTCCTTTTTCTTCCTTTGTCATTCTCCTTCCATACTCCCTCACTGCTTTGGACAGGCTTGTATGTTTTCATATTTATTGTGTGCTTTTATTGTTTAAGTATTAGGTTGTCTAGCACTAAGTTTTCCTCTGTGTGTGTGCGTGTGAAACTGCAACTCTGAGCGCCTCCTGCTTTTTTATTCTATTTTCCACTTGCTTTATTTATCAGAACCTCCACATTCCCATAGTGAAATGCGACTACCCAATTATGGATCTTGGCATACACAGAGAGTGGTTCCTAATTTAAGTTTATTCATATATATGTGAGTGTGTGTGTGTGCATACTCTTAAAACACAAGGGCAATGCTCCAAGTGTTGATGTTCACACCAATATGTCATTTAGGTAACAGCTCAAAATGCATAAGAGTCTGGGAGTTTCCGTGGCTGTTACCCTGATGGTTTTCTTTTCTGACTAGTAAGCAGCTCAGGCAGAAAATTTGGATTAGGACTACAGTACAGGAGAAGTGGATCAATCTTTATCCCCCTTTTCCCTAAATCTAAATGGTCCCATGAGGGTTTGCCCCATTGGGGTAAACAACCTGAACACTTTCTCCAATAGAGCATACAGCAATACTGCAAGGCTGAGAAAATAACACTACTATTATAAAGTTGTGGTTATGCACTGTTAGCAGAAAAGTAGTAGGCAGGCAAAGGAGACAAATCCTGACAGCAGAAACCTGCCAGTTCTAATTTTTGCTCTTACCACAGCATTGTGACCTGGAAACTCTAGCTGGGGCAATGAGATCGAAGAAGGGGGGAGAGCCAACTGTCATATACTGATTTGAACTAGACAGCCAGTTCTTCGGCTGCAATATTCTAGTTGCCTTATACTTGTTAATGTGGTAGTTGACTTAGAAAACTTTTTTTAAAACTTCCAACTTTTAAAAAAGAACTTCCTGATGTTTATTTCCATTTTACACACACAGGCACACAGACACAAACACACAATTACCTCCCCCGTCAAATTCCCATTCATCCTACTGAACACTTAGTATAGTAGTTTAGATAGCTGTCACTAATATCAAAAGGTTCATTATTAGGTAAAACCTAATTTATGTGGACTGATTTAATGAGATGGGGGGAAATGCACCTTTCAGCAGATACAAAAGGAGTGGGTCTCTACCAAGGCATTGGTGATGAAGCAGTTGGGCCACTGCAATGATGGGCATAGCTCCTGCCCTCCTACTGCACCAAAGTGCTTTACTGGTCACAGTTACAACTACTGTTAAAAAAACTAAAAAACAACAGTGTAAAATGTAAACACCCAGCAACTGTTTTCAGCACAAAGTTGACCCCCAATGTGCATTTTGCAGACTGCTATCTATAGATTTATAAATAAATGATTAGATGTAAAATCTCTAGAGGTTTTTCCTTTTCCACAGCAATTACAAGAGCAGATTATTACCATTCAAACAGGGTTCCAGTTAAAGTTCATTGAGTGGCAGGAATCATTCATTGCTGTCCCCACATCTTAAATCACTGTGACAGAAAATCCGATGTTAGCATGTACTGTGAAAATTTTAACAAGCCAAGTCAATATGCACTGAATGAACACATTCTTGAGTTAAAATATATTACTGTCAATAATGGATTGAATTAAAAAAGTATGGAGTTTCAAGTCTGATCAATGTCAGCGAGAAATTTCTTGTGGTTTATACGCAGTATTAAGAAGTCATCACCCATACAGATATAGAATCTATTTGAGGGCTTTTTGCTTTCATTTTAAAGCCACCCTTTTAGTGCTAATAAGGACAATGAGGTTAATAACAAAATAAATCATATTAATGATTTTCAAGTCTCACGTTTATTTTTCAAATTAAGAGTTCGATTTTTTTCCATTATTGCTGTATGGCTGTCTCTCTCCCTCCTCTCACTGTGTACATTCTTAAAAATCTCAGAAAATCAGTTAGCATGCACATGTTCAAAAATATGTAACTAATTTTAAAAGCTTGTCAAGGAGTATCATTTCACAGAAGGGAAAGATCACACTCTTAAGTTGCATTCTTCACAAAACTCCACATACCACTGAAGAAAACAGTTACTAAAATTTACATTTTAATACACTCATAGTAGGAAACCTTTCACCCTTTATGTATTTTGACTGCAAGCTATTAAGCACATACAATGTAGTCATTGGATTTGAATTTTTAACACTAATGTGCCTTGGAAGATATTTGTCAATTAAGTTCTACAAAAAGCAGCATATTCATTTTGGCATTAAGCATCCTGGCTTTCAAGGCCTGGATCTTATATAACACCAGGTGAGATATACCCAATCACAAGGTTTCGTAGCTAGCAATTCCCACAAAGGCACACAAAACTTTCCAATTACACAGGTGATTACTTTCTGATGATGTCACAACCATGCATTAACTTCCCCCAATACATAGTTGAAACAACACAAAAATCTACCATGGTAATGATGTTTCACAGCCATTAAGTTTTAATTGATTTTAGAAAAGGGGGAAAAGGCACAGTTATGCTTAAAAGCTGAAAAGACAGCTCCAGCTTTTTCTCCTCCACTTTCTATTTTTTCCTTAGCACTTCTCTCTCTTACAGGTTCTAAAGGAAGCGATAACTGGACAAGCACTGAAGCATAAGTTAAAAAGGAAAGGTGCAGGCTACATGGTATCTAACATTTACAGTCCTGTGGTACTATCTGCTTTGCAGTTTGTTTAGGTATTGCTATAGTGCCAAGGGCACCGCGTTTAAATGTAATTTGTTACCTGAAAGATTAAGGGTTTGTTTGCACTGCTGCCTTGCCATGCATTGATCTCGATCTAAATGCAAATTTGACAAACATCTCACCTGCACAAGGCACAGCTGAGAAATTTGCAAAGCCTGAAAGCTCTAACACACCCAAATACCAACCCAAAAGACACAGAAAATTTGTCTCATAATAATATGGCTTAACTGCACACTTTTAACACATGGAGAATAGAGCACTTTCTTAGAATCCTACAGCGGTGATCTTGAATTTGGGATGCATTCATAACAAGGGGTAGCATATTGGGTTAAGCTGCAACAAAACAGAGGCCAACAGAAATAGAAAGTGGCCGCATTAGTACATAGCAAAATCCAACAACTGAAGTCATGACTTTTATTAAAGACCAACCAAAATAGCATAACACAGTGGCCAGGCTTTCAGCTTCTCCAGAACTCTTCATCTGTCTGGCTGTCGAAGGGGGGTGGGCATGATTTCTAAGGCCATGATCTTAAAGTGTCCTTAGCACCATCCTGTATAGAATGCTTCAATGGGTGAAGCATGTGACTAGTATTAGGCTGTACCCTTGGAACACTGGAAACAACTAGATACATAGGGCCAAATTAGATTATGCCACCTCTGAGTTTGTCACGGGGACTTGGTGCCATTTTAGATCCTGGTTATGTTTTTTTGTTTTGTTTTAAATGCTGCAGGGACCTGGTCCTGCTGGGGACCATGGTGCAGTGAAGGGAGATGAGAGGCTCCTGTCTTCCCAGCAATGCTGTTTTCAAGAGTAGAAATGGCCTTTGAGGACTCAGTGACACAATATAGTTTACTTTGGCTTGTAGCACGCCTTCTCATTTGGCTATCTTGCAGCTGTTGTAGACAATGAGCACCTCCTGCAAATGAAGCCTCTAAGTCAGGGGTGTCAAACATGCAGCCCGGGGGCTGGATCAGGCCCCTGGAGAGTTTCTCTCAGGTGCATGGTGGAACTGGCTGTCTTCTGCTCCTTCTTCCAGTTCTGCTGCTGCTGCAGCATCATAGGTTTGCAGCTTACAGATACACACCTGAATAGCACACTCAAGATTGCAACAACACAGACATTTTGATGCAGTAATTCAGAGCAAGAGGTGTCAGCTATCAGGCAGTGTTAAATAAAGAAAATATTGTAAGAGTGCTAATTTTAAGCATGTTTTTAAATAAAAAAAACCTTTGTGTTTGTGTCCTTTATAAAGTTTATATCTCCACTACCTGGCATTACCTTTTATGACACACATGGCCCAACCCAACAAGGTCTCATTTATGTCAGATCCGGCCTTCATAACAAATGAGTTAGACACCCCTGCTCTAAGGGATGGATACAGCAATATGTAGGTGTTAGGACTGTGGCTCATTCCTGTGCCCCCCCCCGAGTCCTGCAACAATCTGTTCTAACCCCAGGAAAGTTTATTCCAGCAGACTGTGGCAGGGAGTGGAGTAAACTCACCCTCCCCTTTCACTTCTATCAGGGAAACTGCACTTACAGAGAGGATAAAAGGGCACTTTTGTCCCCCTTGCCATCTCAACCCATGTGGTCTTGCAATTCCAGGAATTAATTTTCCCAAGGTAAGAAATGCCTGCTGGATCAAGGAGAATGCAGTGCCTTCTTCTGAAGAAAGGCTGGATCTAACACATTATTTCTGTATTATACACAAAATTCAGAGCTTTTTATCATCAATCATTACTACTGTAATAGTATTTTCAACTTCACTTCACTGTCAACAGCACCCATTAATAAATATTGGTGCTCATGAGATTCCAGAAGGGGCCTAGGCAGAGTACCATAGCAGCTTCCTGCATACTGGGCAAAATTCTTCCCTGTGACATGCAGAAGAATCTTGCAGTTTTTTAAAAAAACACAAAGGCTCTCTCAGACCAGAAGAGATAAAAAGCAGGCAAGTATGAGACTGCAACTGCTGGAACTGGGATGAATATAACCAAACACTCTGCTCAGATCACTTCAGCCTGTGGACTGGGCACTGTCGACATTCACCTCCATGCCCAAGTGCCCTAATCCTTTACTGGGAGGCATTCTTTTAAGTCAGTACTGTCGCTCTTGCTTCCTGCCAGCCTGGGACATTCTCTGGCAATTGATGGCTCCAGGAACTTAACAAGGGAGAGTAGCTATCGATCTCCAGTGTCATATCTAGGTTTGCCATTAACCTGTCAAAGGCTAGACTCACCATTGTTGCTACTCTGTCCATAAAGCATTGAGTAATCTTAGAAGCCTTCCCACATGTTACCAACAGCTAGAATAAAAAAGGCAGCTACAATATAATTATAACCCAGATTTTCTATTTTCTGCTTTTGTAACTGAAATTATTAACACACACACATGCCCCCAAACATGATTTTCGTAGTTTAATAGCTTTCCAAATTACCTTGGATGGCAGAGCTCTATGCTATATATGCTGAACCCGACTTTTAAGAGTTGTTATATACTCATTCATTGTTAAATAAATAATGCTGTGGAACTGTGGAACTAATCTTCAGTATGTGTTACTTTTAGTTCTGTTACCATGAACGAGTGTGATCGTTTGTGATCTCTAGGGACGTTAACCAAGAATCTAACTCCATAATGCTGCCAATATATGGCAAGACCTGTTCTATCTCCTAGCAAATACATTTGGAAAATAAACCAGGCACTAGAGAGAGCAATGCCTGAGTATTTTCTGAAACAAGAATAACGTCGAAGAAGAGATCCCCCCATGGTAACCATAACCACAATATATAAAAAAATAAATGTATTTAAAAGCATTAATGAAGCCCATACCACAGAATGAGCTAGTACTTAAAACCAAAGAACATGAGCTACACATGGTAAATATCTGGTAAACCCTAAAAACCACATTGTTAAAATTATCTACAGAGGATGTTTCCCACAAAAGGCATGATAAGTAAAAACATTTTACTGCACGAGTCAGACTAAATGTATATTTTTGTAATGTTTGCAAGCAGTAATGGGAACAAAATGGATTACTTTGGCTAATGATAAATGAAATATGGAATTAATTTAATTTTTAATTCAGTTTTGCTTGCTAGTTCAGGCAATTATACACACACAGAATGCATTCAGACAGCATACTGGGAGCAGTGTAAATGCTCCGGTCCTATGCGTTGTTTTTTTTAACCCGGAGAATCGTGATCACACTGACTTCCTTGTTCCAGATCGCTGCACAACCACATCACTCCCCGCCGGGAGCGTGCATCGGGGGGTTTTTCCCCTCTCAGTTTGAGTATATGCACAGGCAGCCATCTTTAGAACCAAAATTTTTGCGTGTGTACAGATCAGCAATTTCCACACTTCCCTTTAAACTTTAAATGGACACTTTGAAGTGAAGGGACACAAGAAAAACTGCGGGAGACTCAGAGTCTGGTTGAAAGCAGGGACCCCAGCTTCTCAGGGAAACCGCCAGCAAGCCAGCTTCCCCTTTGAGTCTAAAGTCCCATATTTATTGAGAGTAGGGTCACAAAGCCCACTATTAGCTCCAGCGGTTACACATTGCCAGAACCACCCCTAATAGCTGACAGTGTTTTTCTACCAGCCGCCCTTGGCAGACCAACAGACCTTTGACCCTGGGTTTGCCCAAAGGATTTAGCGAGTGTGCTCGCAGCGTCAGGGGTCTTGTTACGTAGGCAGGTAGTAGCATCTGTAGAATTTCCCTACACACTTTAAATGAAACTTTTACCCCCAAAACTGGCCTCCGTGAGATCCCGAACTCATCTAAGCGCTAAAACTAGGCATCATTTAAACTTTGCTTTTATTAACTTATGAGCGGAGCCCCGCCCATGCACATACTGCCAAGGCATAAAAAAAATGGCAGATGAAAAGTGGAAGCCTGAGGCTTCCACAGCAGCTTTCCAGAGGGGAGGGGGTTGAGGCACCCGGAAGTGGCTCGACACCGCAGGAACGAACAGACGTCGGAAACTGCGGCTTGAAACCGGAGAATCAGGAAAACACCACTTGGGTAAGTGGTATCAAAATATTCCGTTATAAAAGGGGTTTAATCCGGAAAGTGATGTCTGGGGATGGTGTGCAGATGTTGGGTGTGTGAGCGCAGATATAAAATCCATTACTGAAGTGTGACAAAAGTGGACTAAATGGCCCATCTGAACGCACCCACCCACACACACACACATATAGGGTTCAAGAGGTTCTAGTTGTGCAGTGAGAATGCCAGGATACATCAAGTGGCAGTATGAGGACAAAAACCCTCTTGTACTGGCCAGAACTGGATTCTTAATGGGGAGGGGTGATGACTTAGTAGTAGAGCATCACCTTTGCATGGTGAAAGTTCCAAGTCAATCTTTGTCTTCTCCAAATTAAAAGGATCAAGTGGTAAAAGATGTGAGTGACTTCTTCCTGAAACTCTGGGCAGCCACTTCCCGTCAGAGTAGATAATTGTCTTACTTGGTTTAAAGCAACTTTATGTGCACAGTTGGAGGTATATTGAAATTACCAGTGCAAGATGGATTGGGCCTCAGGTGCATTCAGACAAGATATTCTTGATCATGTGATTATCTGTGGTATTCTTGAACACGGACACAGGTACATCTGGGGTCAAGTGTTGGCATAGTGAGGGGTTTTCGGTTTCGGCGTCGCAAATGGCGGCCGCTTCTCGGGACGCTCCCGGAGGCGGTTAGCCCACGCGCAGTTAGGGGGGGTCTTCGCATGTGCGAAAGACCCTAGTGAGCCTTAGGTAAAGGCTCCGAACCGGGGGCGCTTGGGGAGTAGCCTCTTTGCCGGCAGACAGCCGGGAAATTGAGGCTTTCTCCCCGCCCCAATCGGCCCCGCTGCGGCGTGCCCGTAATGGGACTTAGCGGCGCCACCGAATTCCAGGAGTGAAGACAGCGCTATGGCTTAAATTAAAAAGAAGAAGTAGCATCGAATCGTGAGTTGGAGATCTATTTTGAAGCGTAAATCGGAGCCCCCTGCATGCGTATAAGCGTTGGGAGGAGGGAGGAGTTCCCACCCCCTTTGAGAAGCAAGATCCGCAAAGGGAGCGTGAAGGGGGCTGAGAGAAGAAAAAGTGTTGGTGAAAGTACCGTTGGGGTTGCATGGAAGATTTTGATCATCTTAGCTTCCTGGGGGATGCGGCACGAACTTTTTAAAAGTAAACAAAAAAACAAAATGTCGATACTGGAAAAAGTCCTGCAGATACCGGAAGAGAAGAGAGGAGGGACTTCCGGTCCAGACAGCCCCCCCAAGAGCTTGCTGTCAATCAACAGGAAAAGGAGATGCTGTGCCCCCTGCTGGAACAATTGTGGAAAATCAACGAAACTCTGTCTAAAATGGATAGTGTTCTCATCAGTCGACAGAAACAGATATCGGAAACAACTGGAAAGATGATGGAGACTGAACAGAAAGCGAATTTGATTCTAGGTTTCCAGGGCGTTAAAGAAGAAGAGAAAGAAGATCTCGGATTTACCTTGACAAATGTCTTGGCACCCCTAACTGGCAGTGAAGCGATAAAATTAAAAGAAGAGGTGGATGAGGCTCCCAAAGCCTATTCCGCTTTTATAAAAGAGAATACTCTGCCAGTAGAAGGGGATGTTGAGCATAGCAAGCGACAAGCTGGAGATCTAATTTCATCCGAAGAGTTTGTGGAGCCCAGGAAGCCTGAAAGCCAGAAGTTTAAGGAAAAAGAAAAAAGAAAGAAGAAGGATTTCATCTTTAAAATACAGAAACTTCTGAAGAGACACGCCAGCAGGGAGGAAGATGCAGCATTCCAAACTGGGACAAGCGAAGAAGACAGCAGCCCAGGGGAAAGTGGTGATGGAACGGAAGACTTCAAAGTTAAAATGGACTCAATCCATAACTGGAAGAGATTTAAAAAGAAGATATTTTGAGGACTGTTCGTGTAACATCTGGAAGGAGCTGTTTAATTACTAACCCCAATGGACTTTACTAACTGCATTAACAGAGTGATTTTGGACTTCGCAATAATTAAAAAGAAGATCTTCTAACCACGATAGATGCCAAAACTGGTATTGGTTATTAACCTAAACTAACACTCACTAACAGGAAAAATTTCACTCCATCTTTTTCTTTCTCCATCTGTCTACCCTTCCTGTTTCTTATAAAAAGAATAACATTCTCTCTTTTTTAAGAGAGTTTTACAAAAAAAAAAAAAAAGTGTTGGCATAGTGAGGCATCTGCAGGGATTTATGACCTGGGCGAGGGCCTACAAGTAGTCTAAGATGCTTGACCCAGACTGGAATTCTGGGAGGCTCCCTATGATGTTGCAGGGCCTCTGGGGCAATCATGCAGGGAACAGAAAATTTTACTCATTTACTATCCTAGTCTGGAGGCCTCAGAATGTGCGCTGCAACCCCTGGAGCACCCCCCAGAGCCCAGGCAACCCTCCAACTTAGCACAGGAGCCCCCAGCCCAACGGATGGCGAGAGCAGCAGGTTGGGCAGCCAAACTGGGGAACAGTGGCATGACAGGTGCAGAGGCTGGCAACCCCACCCCAAAGAGGGGAGACAGCACTAGTTGGGTGTGGCAGCAGAGTTGGGTCCCTCAAGAAGCAGCCGAAGTCAGCAGCAGCCCAGGTGAAGCTGCGGGGAGCCGCAAGGAGGCCCAACAGGGCAAGCGCAGCGGTGCAGCGGCACTGCTGGCACGGCCCTGAGGCCACCAAAGCGACTGCCAGCACAATGTCCGCCTCACCTGGCACGCCTGGTCAATGTCCCTACTGATAAAAGGGGGTGGGGCCACGGTGGAAGGGTCCTCAACGGAGAAGACAGGCAGTGCTGGGAGTGGGGCAGGGAGATAAAAGGCGGGGATGGAAGAGGAGCCATGGAGGAGTAGTGTGAAGAAAGGAGATGCTGGTACGGAGAGACGGGAGAAGCCGAGAGAGAAGGAAAGGGGGATTCCTGACGCACACTGGCAGAGGGACCTGCAGGGTGACTTGAACCCCATCCCCTGCCTGACTGAGGCTCCTCATCCCCCCCCCTTTTTGAGTACCCTCCACTGACAGGGCCATCTACCCGGTCGGGACAACTGGCCACAGGAGGATCAGCACCGGGGTTGCAGACAGAGCGTGACATTTACCATGAATTTTCCTTCTCAGTGGTTCAAGGGCGCTGCAGTTCAGACTGCTGGGAGAAGCACCTTCTCCTGGATGCAGACAGGGTTGTGAGTTTTTCTTTGATTCCAGGAAGAAGGGCTTCTTTTCTTTGCCTCCCAAAAGGACCTGCTAAAGCACCTAAGAACTAAGCAAACATCTTGAAATGCAACTTTTAAAACCAATACTCAGAGCAAGACTAAGGATGAGAAAAGGATGTTTCAGTAATTTCAGTACCTTCAACTAGGGAGTGGAGACTGTAGCACCCCGGAACCACCAAGAAGGGTTTCATGGTAAGCAAATAAAACTTTCCATTCTCCTGTGCTTCCTGGGGTACTACAGTTTAGACTACTGGGACATAGCAAAGCTGTGCAACTTTGTGTGGGACCATTCCATGAATGGCTGGCCACTATCTGCTGTGGGAGGACCTTCCTCCCAAAGGCAGTGTCCAAGGAAGCCAACTTGTCTATACTACAGTGTCAAGTAAAACCAATTTCCAAATGGCTGCCTTGTAAACCACCTACATAGGAGGGGTCAAGCATTAAACTGCAGAAATAGCCACCTCCCCAGAGAGATTGAGCTGTCAGTCCCTTTAATCTGAATCTTGTAATCCACCAACACAAAGTAGACTTGGGTCTAAGGAGGATCTGTGACAGGAAACAGACATTGCTTCTGATTTACAGAACACCTCAGTCCTAGATAAATAAAAGCTAAGGGCCTCTTTGTCATCTAGACAATGCCACTCTCTCCTGTCTGTGGACTCGTTTCGGTCAAAAGTAGTGGAATACTTTTTCCTCTTATCTGTGTAAGAGAGTAAACTTGAGGAATGAAAGTAGGGTCTATACACAAAACCACTCTATCTTCATGAAAGATATTCAGTTCCCTATTGACTAACAAAGAATTCAGCTCACTAAGAACACAGTCTTAAATACTAGCGTCTTGAGAAGGCAGGTGGCCAAGGTTCAAAAGGCTGCTTAAAGGACCACCTTCAGATTCCAAGTAGGGAAACTGTGTACAGTGAGGGGGAGGACAGCTAATGTGAGACATCCCCCCAAACCTCTTTGTATATATTGGGTTAAATGCAAAAAAATATAATTTGCCTTGCTACTGCAAAAAATAAATAAATCATCATCTGCAGTATCCCCAATTCTCCATGTTTCCTGGTTAAAGAGAAAATGCTGTTCAAACAAATTACAAAGTTGATCTGACTCCAATGGTAACAAGAGAAAGAAATTTTACTTACATAATAGGAACACATCTTATATGACATATTCATGGAGGTACATTTAACTTGTTGTGAATAGGTTAACTTCAAAAGGTTAACTTGTTACAACTCCAAGCCCAGGTAAGAGAGAGAAAAAGAGAGCCCTATATAAGATGAAACAGAAGACAAGCAACAGCCAAAGAGGCTCAACATCTAACCAAAGAGAGGGTGGGGCCAACTGCCAAGTGTACACAAGCAAGAGAATTCTCTTAACGCTTTGCTTCCCAGACCCTCTTGGATGCAGAGTTACAATATTCAACAGTATGAGGGTACTGTGAAAAGGCATGTCCCTTCTGCACTATTGCCGTCACTTGTTTTTTTAAAAGTGTTAGATCTCAAGCCTTTATCAAGGCAGCTCCTTAACTTGCACATCAAAAGGGTTGATGGATTTTCCTGTGCACCAGTCTGTGAACACTTTCCAAGTGCAATTGTAAGCCTTGTTAGTAGAAGCCTTATGGGATCCTAGCACAGTAGACATAACAGTATCCTGATAGCCTAGCGCCTGCAACAATCCCCTCTCAGTTTCCATAAAGAGACCTTGGCTGGGATGGTGCTACAGGACCTGGGACAAGAGATGAGTGTATAGAATAATGGGCCATGGAAGTAGGCATGACCACCTGAGCAGATCCCGAAACCATGCCCTCTGTCACTTGTTGCACCACTCTTTGTACTACTTTGTGTACCAGTTTCAGAGAGCCCCCATTGGCCAGCTGCACGCAAGCACATCAACTCCCTTTGCTGTCTATGGGGAAAAAAGGTTGAAATCTGAAAAGAATTCAATTATTTGTATCCCTAATTGGGTCCTTATTTGTTGGAACACTTCTGGGTGCACCTGCCAATCCAATTTGATTTAGTCTGTGTCTGTGTCTGCTTAGCCAGTTTGCTGTGGTGTTGGAGATGCCCATAATATGGACAGCTCTGATGGACTTTATGTGAGCCTCCTCCAACTTCATTATCTCTACAGCTTCTGTGTGAAGAGATCTAACTTGAGTTCCCCTCTGTCAGTAGATATATAATTTGACTGACATATTGCCTGTATGAATCAGTAAACCTTTTCCTTCCAGATCAGTTTGGCAAGAAATCACGTCTCATTTTATGGCCCTCAGTTCAGGCAATTGATGAACATTCTGCTTTCCTCCTGTGTCTGTTGTGGGGAGAGGAAGGGAAGGAGATTGTAAGCTGGTCTGAGACTCCAAGTGAAGGGTGGGGTATAAATGCAACCCTCCTCCTCCTCCTCTTCCTCCTCCTCATTCCTAGTTCCTTGAGCTAGGTAAACCTGGGAACAGGCTTCCCATTCTACTCATGACAGATGAGACTAGCCCCTGTTGTGAGTAGAACTGAGGATCCTGGAGAGGTGAACCAAGGGGCAGCTTGTTTATCTGTTTCTACTCTTTTCAGAGATTCTTCAAGGAAGAATCAGGAAGATTAACTGTGTCTTGTAAAATGTGTCTGGAAAAGAAGGAGAAACCTTTGCAGAGGTCTTGTATGAAATCTAGCCTAGGAGATCACATCTCGGCATAACACCAACATCTCCAGAAGACACCTGAGAGACATTAAGTTCTATCGAGGTTCTATCCAAGTTCTGATTTTCTTATGCCATTCTGGAAGACCTGATCCTGTGAAGGCAGCAGCCAACTCTTGTACTGGTTCTCCAGACACAGGACAATTATGACTTCATTTCATAAGCCTTGTGAAATGGAGAGAGATCTTATCAAGAAGTTGTTCAAACAAAGGATGACTTCTGCATCAAAGGCCTCACCCATTATTGTCACTAACTTTGGTGAACACTCTTAGCGACCAGAAGGAAAGGCTTAATATTGTAAGTGCTGCCCTGTGAAGGTTAATCAAAGGAAATGCCTGTGTTATGCATGGATGGGAATATGGAGGTAAGGCTCCAGCAGATCAATCCAATGAGGCTAGGAAGTTTCCCTTCCCAGTCACTGTTATGATAGATCCCAAAGGGGTCATCCAGAACTAATACTTCTTTATCCTTCAATTCAGTCACTTTAGATCGAGGATGGCTCTCTAATCTCCACTTCTGGGAGAAGAAGAAAAAGACTGAATAAACCCCTGGTACTTGCTGGCTTCTAGACCTGGTTTGATTGCCCCTGTGTTGAGCAGGTGTTAAGATTGCTTGCCAACAGGAATAGGGCTAGATGTTTTGTGATGCATTCTGTGTACATTTGTTTCTTGGGACCTGAAGAAACTTGTCCCTTGTGGGTTCAGAAATATGTAGCACCCAGCAATCTAAGATGGGAATTTCCCTAGACTTGGGGAAAATCAATGGAGCTGTCCTCCAAACTGGCATCATGCAGATGCTTCTTTTGTGACTCCGGTTTAAAGGTACTGAAGTTCTTATTGAATGTTGCACCATTTCTGTACTGCTGCCATTTGCTTTTAAAGTTCCTGCAAGATTGTTTGTCACCCAAACTTAGGTTTGTTGTCTTGAAAGGATCAAGACCTTTGGAGATTTTTCTCTTCTGTTCACCTAGCCAGGGCAACTTTCTTTTTGTCTTTGAATTCTATGAGTTGTTTATCTAGCTATTCCCACAAAAGCTTGTTCTCTACAAGGGGACCATATGGCCAATATGGAATGACCCGTGACATCTTCCCAGCATAATGTATTGCATTGTGCCATGACATTTGAGGCCATAGCTCTGGCTGACAGCATGGTCAGAGAGCCCAAGTAAGCAACTGGCACAGCAAGGAAGGTCTTTTAAAATTTGTACTTCAGCACCTTGGGAATTTCTGAGAACGCTGTTGCCAGGTCTCTGGCCCACAAAGCTCAGGTGATCAATGAACTAGCCAAAGAGGCTCTCAAGCCTGTTACTGAGGCCTCAAAACTTTTTCTCAGTGACAGGTCACTGTGTTTATCACCTGGATCCCTAGGGAGACCATCTGAATCATCTTGAATGACTGAGGAAGAGACCAGGTTTGCCACAGAGGCATCCACAGCTGGCATCTCAAGCATACTCCTGCTGGGGTCTTTATGGAGTAAAACTTAACCCATAACCTTAAGTCTAGCAGGTGCAGCCCATACTGATTTTACCAGCTTATTGAAAATAAGAGTGTTAAGGTAAATCTGATGTTCCAGTACCCCTTTGCAGGAAGGTCCTGCTGGACCCAGCTGGTTGAGTATCCACTTTCTTCTTCTATGACCCAACTGGTTCAGTATCCACTTTCTCCTGCCATGCCTGGTAGTCCTCTGGGATTTCTAGATTCCTAAGGACTTTGGGGAAAAGGTCTGAGAGAAACAGCCTAGTCTGACAGGAAGAGCTGGAGCCAGATTCATCCTGGTTTCTATGAGAGGGATTTGGAGTGAGATTTTGTAATAGAGGCTTTTACATCATTAGCCATTTCTCCTGTGTTCCAGGAATGAAGATTAAGCTTGGACATCCTCCCCCACCAGATCAGGGAGGGAGAATCCATTTCCTTATTTCTCCCCAGAAGGCTAGCAGGATTGGCTATAAGATTCCAAGCAGGGGGATTCCAACTCTTTGTGGAGAGCCTTCCTAGTATTTTTTACCCCAGAGCACCAAAGATGGTCTCTGTGATTCCCTGGTGCTGCCGCCACTGCTGCAGCCATCCCTGAGGAGCTGGCTTACTTCTCTCACTCTTTGCCATTTAACCTGGTAGAGAGTCAGGGTGGGGCAGGTCTCCTGTAATGAAGCTGAGTGGCCATCTGGTTCCAGGGCCCATTCAAAGATGGGAGGAAAGAGAGTAAAGAATATAAAGAAAACAACCACCAGGTTCTGAGCAGGAAAGAAAACTGGACTATAGCTAGTCTGTAGGGAAGGCTCACAATGTCTTGTTTCCTTGTCAGACAAGGTCAAATGGGGAATTTCATAGGGTTAAATGGGGAAGCAGAAAAGAAACTTGTCCTGTGAGAGTCAGAGAAAAGCTCACAACCCTGCTTGCATCCAGGATGAGACACTTCACCTAGCAATCTAGACTGCAGCACCCCAGGAATCACCAGAGAATGCCGATGGAGGAAGTGGAGAAAAATCACTCCCTCCTCAAGAAAGATGTTTGTGTAATTAGTGCATTTGTGAGGGCACTGGAGGGCATCTTAACCAAGGTTCCATAAAATCTACAAGCAGCCCTGGATACCAGTAAGAAATGCTGGAGACCTGTTTTCCAAGTAGCACCCAAAGCTCAAACTGCCCTTCATCAACTGGATTTGAGCAAATATGATAACCTTGCCAGTTATCCATGTTTTTATAAGGTCTGTGTTAGGTTACTGTCATGTACGATTCTTTTGAAGAGCATTCAGAAACTCCAGCTTGTTCAAAATACAGCCACTGGGTTACTAAGAGGGGCCTGCTACACTATATATATTTTGCTTATAATCTGTTTGTTTTGGGAGGCAATTCAGAATGCTGGTTCTAACCTATGCAATTCAGACGCTTGGGACTAGGATACATGAAAGACTGTCTTCTCCCTTAAGAACCTCGCAGTTCACTCAGATCACCACTGGAGGCCTTGCTCCAGCTGCTCTCCATTTCAGAAGCTAGGTGAATGACAAGTGGGGATGGGGCTCTTTCTGAGGTAGTAGTGTTCCTACTTAGGAAAACCCTCTCCACTGATGTCTTTTCAGCAGCTACACTTTAATAATACAGACTTCAGCAAAGAAGTAGCACCATTTTGAGTTGCGTGAACTGATCTTAAAGTCTACATTTCTTTTTCTGATCCAGGAAATAGAGAGAATCCTTACACTGCTTTCTTTTCTCCTCTCAATATATGTAAGGCTAGCTTTTTAGATTTGAAAATACTGCTCTTGCTTTCTGTTTTCCAGAAATATTGGACAACTGCTTTCCAAATACAGTGAAACTAAATGAGGATCTTTCCGCATCTTAGTTGAGACTTTAATGTGAAAATTCGAGCCTTCTTCGCATAAGGGACAGTGCCATCAACCCTTCAGGTCCCTTTAATCTCTCTGGAGTCAGCTTTGATACCTTTCTTCCCCTTCCAAAGAGAGTCTCAAGCACCCTGGGGACTATAAGCAAAACAAGCAGCTCACCTGGCTGTCAAACACACTTTTCGATCCACTGTACTGGAACTCTCATTGTCTCCCCTTCTGTACCACTGGGGCCAAGGCAAGCAGCCTAAGTCCAGCTGTCCTCTGTCCCCTCTGCCATTGCTGTATGAAAACATTCTACAGGGAAGGTCCATGGCTGCTATAGTAAAATAGTAGGCTTAGACTCTTTTCTTTAACCTTGCTTGGCGTGAAACATTCCTTCCACAGTGACACTCATGACACGATGAATTTCCTCGCTGTGTGTGTGCTCATGCACATGCATGGTTGCCACAGTTGTTCAAGAATTTTACTTCTGTGCCTATATGCAGTAATTCCCCCCCCCCATCACAATTAAGGAAGCTGATTTTTACTAAATCTTCCTTTATTGTTTTCCATGTCTAAAAATCAACTAACCTGGTAACGTGTTTGTGTGAGTTTTCCTCTTGCTGTACAATGGGATCTGAAATTTGATTTCACACAGCTATAATATTTAGCTTCTAAAATAATTTATGCAACATTTGGGCTTAGAGATTTTTTTATTTTAAAGGTAATAACTAATCTTGTAATTATAATACAATCACTTTGGGATTTCAGTTCTGCATTCTTTTATAGAATTAATATGTTAAATTTAGTTACGAGGCAAAAGAATCATTCTCCTACTTGTAAAAACCCCTGTTTTAAAAAGCTGCAAGTCAAACAGAATTGACAATCAAATTCTATGTAGAAAGTAGCTACAAACCTTTATCTAGTTAGGTATGCATATTCTATTTTCAAATATATATAATATCCACACAACCATGTGTACCTCACACCAGCACACAGAAGGACAACCATGTGCCCATTCAGATTTTTAAAAGTGATCTAGATACTGAAAATTCATAATGTTTAGTATGAATCAGCCCCCAGTTCTTTACAGTTCTGTTGTAATTTATAATCACTATTACAGTCTATGTGGGTGGGGACACACACACACTAAAACATAATGTGAAAAAAAACCCTAAGCACACATAGTATTTTGACACAGATATTAAAAACAAACATTTTTTTAAAAAAAGGGGAAACAAGGCCATTAAACATGATGCTTTATCTCAGGGGTAGCCAACCTTTTAGGATCTGGGGACTATCTGACATAGTTTCAAGG
Source organism: Gekko gecko (assembly GCA_029375565.1). Classification (NCBI taxonomy): domain Eukaryota; kingdom Metazoa; phylum Chordata; class Lepidosauria; order Squamata; family Gekkonidae; genus Gekko; species Gekko gecko. Next base: position 50,714,038 of record JAPDNY010000008.1, read on the forward strand.
GCTGCAAGCACATGCTGTCCTGAATCAATCCCCAGGGGACCTTGTGGCCAAGTAAACTTTGCAAACAAGCTATCCAGGCTCTGCAAAGAAAATAAGATGGGCATGCAGAAGCAAAATTGGTTAAAACCTGTCTAGAAACATTTCAAAAAAGGCTTTAAAAAGGGCAGATAAGCATAACAAAGGAAAAGGCACAAGAAACTCCAGGAAAAAAAACCCAAAACCTATTCAAGTGAATTAAATTCAGAGCAGCCAAAGGGACTCACACACAGCTCCGTACATGTTACAAATTAGAAAAAAATGTACATACCATCACTTTATTAGTTACTAAAATATAAGTAAAAGGCATCATCATATCAATTATGTGAGTAAAGGGAATGATTTTGATATTTAAAAAAAAAAAACAGAGAGAATTTAACTAAAAGACCAAAATAAAATCCATTCATCAGAGGGCACATGCATAAAGCAATTCAAATTCTTAACCACAGATACTGTTCTGTATTTAAAATCAATACTCCTTGGCAAAGGACATGCTACAGCACTTGTATGTACCAGTGTACCCTGTATATACAAAGCAACATATAAATCAGAAATGCTGGTATACTCCAAGGGATAAAAATTAATAACTTGGCCTCATGTAATAAAGATAATCATATTAAATTTTACTAGTAAGTAAACATTACTTATCAAATACAGAATACCTAGTATATGAAAAAATGACATGTAGGCAACAGCCCACTATCCTTTAGAAGTAGAACAGCTCGTTTCATTATTGAGCTGAGAC
>JAPDNY010000008.1:50719818-50752318 GCA_029375565.1 Gekko gecko
CAGGACCTCTGTCTTTGATGGATTTAACTTCAATTGACTCTGCCACAACCATCCAGCCACGGTGTCCGAAGCTTCAGCCAGATTTCCAGGAATGGACGGATGACCGTCCATTAACAGATAAAGCTGAGTGTCATCAGCATACTGATGGCAACCCAGCCCATTACTCCGGACTAACTGGGAGAGGGGGCACATATAGATGTTAAATAGCATTGGCGAGAGGATCGCCCCCTGCGGCACTCCACATTCTAGTACTCACCTAATGCCACCCTCTGTCCCTGACCATGGAGAAAGGAGGAAAACCATTTCAAGGCAGTCCCCTGGACTCCTACGTCGATGAGGTGGTGGGTCATAAGATCGTAATCGATCTTTTAGAAAGCCAGAATTTGAGGCGTCAATAGCTCAATTCATATATCTGGCAATGGCCACACAAACACTTTTGTGAGCATGCAATATATGAACTGGATGAAAGAAACTGGGTGAAAGAACTGGATGAAAGAAAAGAGCAAATGAGGACAGGAGAAATATGCATATATCATATCATCCAATCAAAACTGTAGACAGGCAATCTATAAAGAGTATTGAGTGTTACAATCATCCTACTTCGTCATCATTCATGCATCTGATGATCATAATCTATGTAAGAGTGTTCCTGAGGGACTGCTGTATACTACAATTGAGCTGACCTATGGAACTGACCTGTCAAACTGCTTTTAATCCCTAACAAGTAAGTTACCTTCTATATAAAACATACTATCTCCACACTGTGTTCCATGCTTCTGCAAGCAGTACCTCTGCACCAATACTTGGCTTCTATGTAGCAGAGCAATTTACTTCTCTAACAGAAAATGAAAGGATACAAAAAATACACTACCAGTGCGGGGGGGCATGGGAGGATATGGTTATGCCTGTATATCCTTGGTGTATATAAAATCAATGTATTAAGAAAAAACATAGAATCTTGGCACAAGGACCTATTTTAAGAATGTATAAAAACACACTAGCTGGCTTTCTTCACTCATACAGTCACCCACTCAAAAAGTTTTGAAATTGGATAATAAATTTTTATGTTCATTGTATTAATTTTAAGTTTGGCTTGCAGTTCCACATAAAACAAACGTGTTGCTTCACAATAAAAGCTTGTTACTCAAAGTATTTAATATTCATAAGGTTCTCTTAATAAGTGGCAAAGTCTCATTAAACTAAATGGGATATTTGCACCATTGATTTCAATGAATTTTTGCTTAGCAAGAACAATGAATAGTAGCAGTCACAGAAAGAAACTGTAATAGAACGAATAATGTGGTTGCTATTGCATCTCATGAGATAAAATGCATTGTTCTATCAGTAGAATGGGCAGTACCATTATTACACATATTCTCATATCAGTGAAAAGCATATTCCACCCCCGATTTCGATTTCAAGACTGGCTTGCAAATGCTAAATTTAGAAAGTTGCAATGTGATGCATCTTTTGCCCTAGAAACATTTCACATTATTATCATACTTTACAATAAAGAAACTAATATTTTAGTAGAACTCCTAATTGTTAGTGAGCACTCTGAAGGATTCTTATATACATTCCACACTGTATTTGCATTAGAGAATTAATCAAGAATTTGTGTACAGTATTATATAAATTGTTGCCTCCCCTTTGCACCTATTAGCCACGATCCAGAGAATCTTTTTGGCATGCAAATGTTACTTTTCCATGTAGAATAGCTGACACTGCATTCTCATGGGACATAGTGGCATATTTGTTTGTAGTAATTTAAAAATGCTTGGGGGACACATCAGAACACACTTTATGCATTAAAAATGGAAGAAAAGCCACTGAAAGAGAAGGTTGTTGATCTACCCTAGTTCCTTGGCCTCATTCTGTGAATTGAGTGTGAAGGCATTCTTCCTGTGGTGCCGATCTGTCTATAGCAGTCATCTTCCTGGGGGAACAACCTTGTCACCCTCACTGTTTATATTCTCTTCCATTAATGAATGTGATGTGCACCCATTGACATTGCCTGATACCTAAAATACAAACCAGTTTAGTAACCAGCTAGGAATGCAGCCTTCTGCAAGACTGCACTCCCTCAAGATCATCTCAGCCAATAGGGCTACATCTTCCATCCTGGCACTGTGAGAGGATAATATCCCACTTTTTTGGTTTCAAGATCTTCATGGTAGCTTATAACATAACCTCTTTAAAAATCATACAATCATAGTAATTCAATACACGCAACAAAGCAGTAAGAATGAAAATAATCCAATAAAAGTTCAGGAGTTGTTAATCAGAAAGAAGCAAACTCAGCAGTATGTCCTGAAATTCAATCATACTATAACCATATCAAAAGCATCAAAACAAAATGATCTTAACTGGCTTCCTAGGAGCTAATATATGCTTTGTGTGTGCAGGGAATTCCATAACCTGGGTGCCTCCACTGAAAAAATTTGGCCCCTTGGTGGATGGTTGTCTACCAGTATTCTAAATAGTAAGTGAGCACCAGAGTCTAAGCCTTCCCTCTGGAGTGCTACAGAGAGTTGGAATTCCCTTCCCACTAAAGGTTACGTGCTAGCAATTTACATTCTGCTAGGTATCAGAGGAAAACATTTCTAGGCTGCACACACAATAAACAATCCACTTTCAATGCACTTTCCACCTGGATTTTGTCAGTTCACATGGTAAAATCCAGTTGGAAAGTGCATTGAAAGTGGAGTGGAAGTGGATCATTAGTGTGTGTGACTGCAGACTTACTCTCCTGAGCTTTTGTTCGGTTATCCCATCTTGCAACTTTCACTTTTTATTTGGTGATTTCCTTCCTCTGATTTTATCTAACTTTCTCTTTACACATTACAGAGTAGGCAGGTTGTGTCCAAGATACCCACTTTGTATAATAGGTGTGAGCTGCAGGTTTTCAGTGCCTGATCCAGACTGCAACTTTGGTGCATGTGGAAAAGGGATTTCAGCCTCCCCCAAGCCATTTTCCTAACCTGAAATGAAATGGGAAGGGGGGCAATGCTATTTGACCCTTTAGGGAAATCCCTGAGTGTGCAAGTTTCCTTAATAAGTCAAACCAGGTCCATGTTCTATGCGGCCACTTAGATTCTAGCAGTGGTCAATTTCAAAGGTAATCATGATTTCTATATAATTAATATATGGTATCTGAAATCAGAGGACTGGGGAGATTAAACAAAGCATTTTCCCCCTCTCCTTCATCCCCTCCCTGTACTTCATATGTGTGGGCTTACTTGCTGGCAAATGAAATTTCTATGTTTTGCTCTTGAGTTAGACTCCGGCTTTGAAAACCAGTCCTGATGTGAGCTTCGCAAACTCCTAGGAAAGGGGGCAAACAAGGAAATCCATCTTTATGCAAAAATTTGGTCACAAGCCACTAAAGAACAAATATGTGTAAGGTTGGTAGATATGCTGCTGGGCTAACTTGTATGAACTTCCTTGTAAGGCTGACATAATCCAACTAATATGAACAGATTATGTCTGGGCTTTGGTAGAAACAGTTAAACTATTAAGAGCACTCACACTACTAGTGAATGTGTACTATTTATGATGGGTTTTAGAAATGGCTATAAAGCAATGGTTACTTAGGCTGGAAGTGGTATACTTCAACCCAACATTCATATAATCAAAGACCCAAGCAAAGCCCTGCACTTTTTTAAAAAGACAAACTAATTTCTGTGTTCTTATGTAAATTGGTTCTGCATAAAAAGAAGGCATGGGAAACAAAGATATCAGAAAACAATTAAAATACATCTATTCCTCCAAAACAGTTGATCTGAAAGCTGTGGGGAGCATGGACAATGAATACCTGCACATGATTGACAGGTATTCTGCTTGTCTGCGTGGTATCTTGCTGAAAACTATCAACGTTTGTTCACAGACCCAGATATGCGCTCACCGCATACTATTTATTAGTACTTTACATTTACTAGTACAGCTGGTATAAAGGAGTCCAAGGCTGAAACCCATTGGTCCCTAGGGCTGTTGTACACAAGTAGCCAAACCCTTAATTATCATATAAAAATATGTTTTATTTAATTTCTGTCAAAGCAAAAAGGTTTATTCTACAGGCAACACAACACTCTGAAATCACACAGCAAAGAAAACAAGAAAAACTAGCTTAACTATCTAAGACATTTTCAAGACCTGCATTAGATGGCACAAACCTTAAGTCCAAGAGTCACAAGGCCATAACTTATATGCTCTCTACATTGCGGTCCATTGCAATATAAGCATGACATAACCCAGGCCTTCAGTTCAACAGAATCCAAGCTAGCCCCTCTTTCTCCAGGCTCTTAGCTCAATTATAGTTTTTGGTCAAGCAGCCTCAGGGGATGATGACACCTAATCAGGATGTGTTCTTGCTGGAACCCTCTAGAAAATTACCTCATCACCCCTGATTCTTCTCCTCCCATCCTCTGGGACGCAGGTTCTCATGAGAAGCTAATTACCACATTCCCAGCTCTGGCCTTGAAGATGATAAGGGCTGAATAGGCAGAGAGAGCAATTAGCAGCACCTGCAGGATGGAAGCAGCCTATTAACATTCACATTAACCCTTGAGGGGGATCAGGGGTGCTGTGTCTCACAGCTGGGTAGACATCATGTAGAACATATACAGTTTTGTTCTGTTAACACTTATCCATCCCTCAGCAATCTGTGATGGGTGCGGCCTGCTGAAAGATGTCTAAGTGTTGTCCTGAGAGTTTCACACAGTATCATTTTTTGTGCTGTCACTTGCTCAGGAGAATGCAAGGAGCTTCCTTGTAGCAAACAGTCTTCTAGGAAGTTATCTAAATTTATATCTCCCTACTTCTATTAAGGCAATTGTAGCTGTAACAACCAGCAAACCTGCATACTTTACAATTTAGGCAAAAATGGCCAAGTTTGGAATGGTTTCAGTCAGTAAAAGTAGCACAAATAAAAAGGCTGAAACAAATCTGAAATTATATGACACATGATAGATCATTAATTCTAGTTCTTATGTCTACAGCATGAATAATATTTTACTGTATTAAGAATCATTTAAAGCATCAAATATATTTTCTACCTTTTTAACATTCAGCTTCCATTTATAATATTTTCTCCCATCAGGATGATAAGATTAAAGAGATATTTGTACCTTAATAATGTGGCTAACAACGATTGAATGCTCATACAATACCGTGCTGAGAAATGAAAAAGGCAGAGATTAACAAAAACAAATTGAAACTGGTATGCAAAATGTGCAGGTCATGTAAATAAAGGAGAAGTATTTTGTGAAAATTAAGGGCAAGATGGTGTTTCAAGAGGAAATAATCTCTTCCCCATCAAATAGGGTGAAAGGCATTAGAGTCCAATTCTATGGTCATGGGATGTTCATAGGATGGCAGAACAGATGTTGCAGGCTTTGGGTTCTACCATGGGATGGGGAGTTTAACCAGCTGATCCCCACCCTAGATCACTAGATTACAATGAAGGCTTCACTTCTCCAACTTTTTTCCTACCATATAACAGGAAATAATAACCCTTTAGCAGCTGCCATCACCAGAAGCTTGTGGGCATATTTACAACTGAATCAAAATTAAACCATCTCTTTAAAGACTCTCTTTGTCCTAAGGGCAGAGTGGGCAAAGTTAGGGCTTTATGTTAGGGCTAACCAGCCATAATAAGACATTGGCCTCATGAGAAGGAACACTCCCCTTTACTTGTAATTAAAGTAATTGATTTCAAAAAGGGAACCCATATATTTGAACAGCCCTGACCTGGATAGCCCGGGCTAGCCTGATCTTGTCAGATCTCAGAAGCTAAGCAGGGTTGGCTCTGTTTAGTATTTGGATGGGAAACCACCAAGGAAGTCCACAGTCCCTATGCAGAGGCAGGCAACAGCAATCCAACTATGAACATCTCTTGCCTTGAAAACTCCATGAGGACACTATAATTCAGTTGTGACTTAAGGAGGGAAAACAGAAAAGAACAAGAGTCTAACAATTCCTCAGCAAGGATTTTTTTTAATTTTAAAATGCAATCCTGTTTCCCTTAGTCTAAAACTGAGAGAGCCAGTTTTAGAGTAGTTAGAAATCCGATGAGGATCTAGAAGACCTGGGTTTGAATCCTTACTTTGCCATGGAAACTTGCTGAGCAACCCCTGGCCACTCATACATTCTCATCCTAACCTACTTTACATCATAGTTCTGAAGAAAAAATGGAGGAGAGGCTAAGTATATAAGCTGCCTTGGGTCTCCTTTAGGGAGAAAGGATGGGAGAAATGTTTAATTGTAATTAAGAAAGAAACGGAATAAACTTACCACAGGGAGTGAACGTTTTGAGAAGAGATACAGCCAGAACTTCCTGACTTCACAGAAGCAGAAACACAGCAGCCTGGAGGAAGAAGCCTGTTCCTGGGACAGAGGGTATTGCTTATTTCTAACCTTAGGGTGATTTCCCACTAAAGCTTGCCGCGCGGTCGTGCTGCCGTTTGCCCGGAGATTTTTAGTCAATTTCACACCCGAAGCCGCGGGGCTGCATTTTGACCCGCGGCTCGCCCGATTTTCCCCGGAGTTTCGTAATCCTCAAAAAACAGGATTACGGAACTCCGGGAAATCGAGCGAAGCCGCGGGTCAAAATGCAGCCCCGCGGCTTCGGGTGTGAAATTGACTAAAAATCTCCGGGCAAACGGCAGCACGACCGTGCGGCAAGCTTTAGTGGGAAATCACCCTTTCTCAGGTTGGCCTATTGAGTCCACTTGACATGAGTTATATATAGGCAATCTCAACTTAAGGGTTAATTTCTAGGACTGAGAAGGAAAGTAACTTCTGAGTCATAGTGGACAGTTCAATGAAAATATCAATGCAGTATGCTACTAGCTGTACTATATACTGGGGATCAGGAAGAAAGGGATTGAAAATAAAACAGCCAGTATTATAATGCCTCATTTGGAATACTGTGAAGCCTCATGTGGAATACTGTGTGCAGTGCTGGTCACTGTATCGCCCAAAGAACATTGCAGAGCTGGAAAAAGTACTGAAGAGGGAATCAAGATGATTAAAGGGTTGGAGCACCTTTCCTATGAGAAAAGGCAGAAGAGCCTGGGACTCTTCCATTCAGAAAAAGAGACAATTAAAGGGGAACTTGATAGAAGTTTATAACATTATGCACAGAGTAGGTATAGTGGACAGACAAAACTTTTTTCTCCCTCTCCAAAAATACTAGAACTCAGGGGCATCTAATTAAATTGATGGGCAGCAGACTCAGGATGGGCAAAATGAAATGCTTGTTAATGAGTGATTAAATGTGGAATTCGCTGCCAGAGAAAGTGGTGATAGCCACAGGCATGGACAGCTTTAAAATGGGATTAGACAGATTCAAGGAAGAGGTCTATTAGTGGCTAGCAGCAGCCACAGTGCCAAGAGGTAACATTAAGGGAACCTCTATGCCCTACTGTTGGCCCTCCAGAGCAATTGACTGTAAGACAAGATGCCGGCCTAGATGGACCACTGGTCTGATCCAGCAGGTCTCTTCTTATGTACTTTTCACAGACATCCAAACAAATACTTGATTATTTATAAATTTATTTCTCAGTAAACTCGTTCTAGTTTGTTGGAACGTGTAATAATTTTCATTAACAAAACAGTCTTTGATACCGATCAATTAAGTCTTCACAAATGTGCATATTACCAATGCATCACATCAGCAAAGTAACAAACAGATACTACCACTTTTAGAAACAAGGATAATCTTTAATGTCTTTACTCATTCTCCATGGCATTTAACTCATCAGAATCTAAGTAGCCTCAAAAGAGCCTCAACAGAAGTGTGGCCATAGCTCTTCAAGATGATTCCACAGTTCAGAATGTCCACCACTTTTATGTGATTTTCATTTAAATCCTTTTTAAAAAGCAGTTACTAAAATATTGCATCTGTGTCCATTTTGCTTGAATTAAAAACTTTGTTGTGCAAGAATTATTGACAGACCAAAGAAAGGAGGGGGGAAGTGCCACCAATTCCCTCTTCAGCCCCCATGCTGTTAGTGAGGTTGCAACAACCCTCACAAACAGCTTTGGTAGAACAAACAGACCACAGTAGGATGAGGAAGGTGGTAAAGATCCATTTACATGAGGTTGTTTGGTTTCAAACCTCTTAGCCTTAGTCAGGAGGAAGTTTTGCTTTGCTGTAAGTGAAAACACACTTTTAGTGACACTAATTAAGAGTTGGGAATGCCATTTTTTTCTTCGGTACTTCTGACCATAAGCATTGTTATTGAATACACGAAGCTAATTGGTAATATGGCGCATGTGTACTTCAATCAATATGTTAAATGCATTCTTTAAAAGACCCTTAATTTTTCTCAGTCAGAAATCTTTACGAACTCCTACAAGTTTTCATTATTGGGTAACAGAAATAAATGCATTGCTCTGTCTTTCTAAAGACGGGTCATTAATTGGAAAGCATAACTTTCAGTGTTCATTTAATTAGTTTAGAAACTAGATGATAATAAGACAAATAATCAATTGTGGAATATTTCTTCAATTGTATAAAATCTGATTCATTCAAAAGATTGAATTTATCCAATTTGTTTCATGGAATACTTCCAGATATATCCTTATAAAACGCTATTTGAAATTAGTAGAATAAAAAGAAGTCAAGAGCATAAAATGTGAAAAAGAATGATAACCATTTATCTGAAAGTTGTTATATCCTAATAAAAGAATATCATACCCATACAAGAACATAGCTTTACTGTTTGCAACCACAGATGCAAGCTTAATAGGTAGAACTATACTTTCATGTTCTATTCTACCATCCTTCATAAAGTGTAGCTTATCTTAACCAATCCTGCCTTATTAAGTATAGGCAAATGCCATTATGTGAACCCAAGTGTCTCAGTTTATTTATTTTTAATGATTTCCTGTAAGTTCTACATTCAGTTCAAGTAAATTAAGTCTACACTCTCATGTCACTATCTTATCTAAGAAGGGGTTGTGCTTAGGATAACACATGGCTGCAGTAATCACTAAGTTTTACATAAAGCCTAGCACAGGTACAATTCTAGTGTTTTTTCTCAATTTAGTAGTAGGGTGGAAATCTTGAAAAACAAACATCCTCCTTTCCTACTAACCACTGATGGTAAAATGTTAGAAAGGGAGGGATCCTGATATTTCATAAATATACAATATCTCTCCAAGGTAATAAATATTCAGAATCCCTCCCCTAAGAAAGACAACTTTCCACTTCTGAAGTGTGAAACCCTGGTGGTTGCAATGCCTTGGCGGACTACGTTCTGGACTCCTGCTGCCAACAAAGGAGGAAGTGGTAAATAGTAATGCTCCCATGCAATCTTGACCATGAGCTACACAAGCTAATGGAAATTTTCTCATAATTGAAAAAGCATACATAACCCTCCTAATACAATACGATCTCTTCTGGCACCCAAGAACTATTGCATGCACATTAGATAAACTTTATGCATGATGGAAACCCTAGTTAACAAAGGAAGTATAAGAGTGTTAGCACATTAACAAGATATAACAAACTGCAGATATTTTCCAGCAACATTGACTATGTAATCTCAGAGAAAATACAGTCAAAATTCTTAAGCAATGTTTTGAATTCTTATGGGAACTCCATCATTGCAAGCCCTTTTTTGGGCAATTTGAGTTGAGAAGTACTGTGACCAGAAGTACTGTGACCAGACAGAGTCAGAGTCTACTCATTCATAATTAATATGCAGATACTAAGGAAGACTCCGCTGCCTAACCTAACCTAATCTGAATCTAATCTGCCTACCATGTGAGCAGTTTTACTTTTCTCAGAAGAGACTAGGGAAGTCCTCAGTGTGCGGGGCCCTGCAATGCAACTTTCAAAAGGCATAGAAGTATTGAATCTTGACCACTATCTCCAATTACCAATATTAAAAATGTATCCAAAATCTATACACACCAAAATGTAGACATGCTATTAATCTGACCCCCCCCATGCACAGTATAAAGGACAATTAAATCAAATCAAAATGCAGAAGAAAATTATTGTTACCCCTATGGATTCAACTGTTCATAATCTTAAACACAGTTATTTGGCATGTATTCTTGGGGGGGAAAGCTCATTATTACACACATGCACACATAGACACATATACATGCATATAGCTGAAGAAGCAGTTAAGACATTAACAGGAATATATCACACTTCAGAATAACACTTTTATTTGGCAATTGATGCTATCTAGTGGCCTCTTCTGACTCTCCATTAACAATATACAACAGGATATTGATCATAATGATCTTGCCTCTGGTGAAACCACTTGAAACCTTCACATAAGCACCTTTTCATCACTAGCCTTGACATATTTTCACCATATATTGCATACCTCTAACCATTCCATAACAAACACTCCAAAAAAATTCTTACTATGAATGCATCAACCAGTTAAAAAATGGAACAGCTAGATACTAAATTATGAGATTAGCTAAACCTGATGGGCCTAAAGGTCTTAACAATACAAAAGGTATTGTTTTGCATTATGGCAGGGCCCAAGATGTAGCCATAAGACAGAATAGAAGAGAATTCAACAATATTTCATTTTGGATGAAGGGTTAATATCTTTCCTCACATCTAGCCAGGAAGTACACCAAAGAGCTCTTCACTGCATGAGATGTGAAGACATTTCACTTGATGTTGCTCAAATGCAACTTTTAAATTGCTCTTCAGAGGAATCTCTAGGCAGATACGCTGACCTTCTGCAGGGAGATCAAAGAGAAACGGAGTCATATTGGTCAGGTCCTTTCATCTGGACTGACAAAACAGGTGCCAGTATACCTGTTGCTCCTAAGGGGGTGAAATGTTAAAAGAATTATATATTAACAACCACAACAGTGCTACACCAGACGAAAAGATAGGTACCTGGGTTTCTAAGAGCTGTGCAGAAGCTATAAAATGAAGCCATCCGGCAAGCATCAACACGTCATAAACAAAGCATCGGAGTCAGATTATTGGTACTTTAAAAAATCTAACCATATTCCCTTAGTTTGCTAATGAAATAGTTAGCAATGAAAGAGTTATGGTCTTGGTTTTGACAGCACTCATTTAACAATTACAGAAAGAGTGGAACAGGTGCTGAAATTCCAATTTGATTCTAAGAACTTACATAGGTATCTTTGAAACTCAAAGCTAGATCACCTTTTCTTCTCAGTACTCCTTTCCCAACCCCACTTCTCTCTCTAGCAATCTCTTAATTTGATTTTAATCCAGCATATCAGTATTGACAACATTGTAAAATATACCCCAGTATCATTATGCCTAAATCTCAACATAACCAAATCTGTGGCTACTTAAATCAGAGACTGGAGCCATAAACACACCAAATAGATCTTTCCACAAACCTGGAAAATAGTGAAATATGACAAATTTACAGGTCAAGTATAACAGAGGGGAAACAATCACCATCAAAACCCTGCCTAACCTAACAAACAGGAAGTTGCTTAAATGTTATCAACCTGCCCAAACTACTTATTTATTCAAATGTTTATATCCCACTTTTCCTGTGACTCAAGGCAACTTACAAATCATACTGAAAAGCATAATGGGTATGCAAAAAAATAAATAAATCTATTTTTCCCAGCTCCATTACAGCCTATGGGGACCATTATAGTCAATGGGCCCCATAGGCCATAATGGAGAATCAATCCAGGGGAATCTGGGGTTTGGGGGGGGGGCTGTTTTTTGAGGAAGAGGCACCAAATTTGCAGCATAGCTACTGGTACCTCTCCCTTAAAAAATCCTAAGTTTCAAAAAGATTGGACCATGAGGTCCAATTCTATGGGCCCCAGAAGGAGGTGCCCCCATCCGCCACTATTTCCAGTGGAGGGGAAATGCCTTAGTCTGAGCAGAAGCTTAAATTCCCTGAATGGGAGCTAAAACTTTGTGCACCAGCACTCCCTAGCACAGAGGGAACTGTGGGCTAGACCCACAAGCAACCACCAGGCAATTATATAATGTGACTTGCATGACTTAACCCAGCTGCTTGCTGCTGTTCAGTTGCAGCCATTCCACAAAAGCCCAGGTGTGTGGTGTAGTGGTTAGAGTTTCAGACTGGGATCTGGGAGATCCAGGTTCAAATACCGACTCTGTCACAGAAGCCTGCTGGGTGACATTGGGCGAGTTGCACATTCTCAGCCTAACTTACCACAGAGTTGTTGTGAGGATAAAATGGAAGAGGGGGGATGATGTAAGCTGCTTTAGTTCCCACTGGGGAGAAAGGTGGGGTATAAATGAAATAAATAATAAATATAACTGAAAATGGGGGGTTGGACTAAAGGTAGGTTGGTTGGTAAGTGGGCAGGAGAGAAGGGGAAAATGGGAGAGGATGTGGGGGCTGCTAGCAGGAGAGAAAGAGAACATTGTGTAAGCAAGGGGATATAGGGGGAAATGAAATCCCTTGAAGTTTCTTGTGGGTTCCCTGACGTTATTAGCATAATACACAGCATTCATACTTTAAAGACACTCTGCTTTGAAAATTCTTCATGCAGAGATAAATTGATGTTATGGTGGCCATAGGTCTGGACTGTGGTTGCTGGTTCATTTCAAAGAAGAACTAGACCATTTTTAAAAAGTGCTGTGAGGGCAGCATCAGTGGCCATGGGTATTGTTTGGCCACAATAACATCTAGTTTGGCCCACAATAATCTACTAAAGCTGTCCCCCCCACAGGGAATTGCAGTACTAGCACCATATCAGTGGCTACAATTTTAAGTCATGGTCCCATTTTAATTTTTAATTCAGTAAATATTTTCAGTTTAATATACTTTGTATACTTACTTGAGAGTAATTCCAGTTGAACTCCATGAAAACTACTTTAGAAAAAAGCTTGCATAGGGTCAGATTATGATATTCTTAATTATTTTGCAAAACGTAAGTGGTCTTCACAAACATAAAAAAGACTATTTTTAAAATAAGGTGAAAGTCCAATATAACTTACAGACTTTACATACCTAGAAACACATCCAATGTAGCATAAGTATTCCACTTATCAATTAAGTAACATTTTAGAAGCAATATAGGTATTAGTGTATTAAATTAGTAATTTGAGATGCAGCCACATTCTAGGTTGCTGAAAGCTGATACAGCATGAAGGTGAAACACAGATTTCTCCAGAGGGAAGAATGAAGGCCATGTCAATCAAACCATGCTTCCGATCACAAAACCTATTCAGTGGCATTTTGAAAGGTCACACCAGAAATTCTCCCTTTACTCCCACCAAGGCCAACCTGAATGGTTCACCATTTGAGATCACTGGCAACCCAAATACGCAACCGAAGGAGACAAGATTTCTCACAATATAAATTGTACATGCAAGGGCGCTTAATGCAGGACTTCTGAACATAAATGAAAATGGAATTGTTTTTCTCATGCAGCATTTCCCCATTAAGGCCATGCCTAAATAAACCTTTGATATACTTCTCTAGGACAATGATAGGAGGAAAAAAGAGACTGATGCTAAAAATCCCACAGTCATAATAAAACCACATCCAGTTAATAACTCTGAAACTAATGCTAACTTCTAGCACAATAGGAAAGTCTTCATAAACACAATAAAGAAGTAATATAATTTACTTTTAGCTCTTTTTCAAAACATTACTCTCAGCCCACAATCACATTCAGATTACAAAATTCTTTTTGTAGTTTTCCTCTAGCTGTGGGAATAAAATAAACCACTTAGATGACAGTAAAGTGTCTGTAAAATATATAACGGCAATAACTCCTGGTGGAAATGTGGCAGATATTTATACAAGAGCTAAAGTATGAAGCACTGTAAAAAAGGCTAACATGAAGGGTGTTTATTTTTAGAGGCCTCTTCTGGGTGAAGTCGTACAGTTGAAAGTGAACCTTTTCCACGGACTCTTATAGCCCTGAAAAGTGCTCAGTGCTAAATGAAGACTTCAAAACAAACCATAAACATGCATTGTGATTTCATAATAAGGTGTTTTTTTAAAAAATGCCCTGCTTTAGTCAAGGCATTCAATGCATTGTTCCTATGAGTATTTACTAAGATCTTCTACATGTGTAGAGTTATTCGTAGGTTCTTGAGTATCAAACTAAAAAGTTGGGTCAAGGGCAATGCATTCAAGAATCACATGAGAGGGACCTAGCTCTACTCCTTCCCAAATATAAAGTACTTGAGAGAGATGCCTGCATTTCTACTTGGCAAATGAAAATTAACAAACATTAAGCTAATAGTGCAGACAAGGAGCATATAATAATACATAGGAAAGCTGCACTATACTGCAAAAGCAGAGCTTCAGCTGGAAACATATTTTGACTAGGCTCCCTGTTAACAGTAAGAAGAAGAAATAGCAGAATTCAAGAGGCTAGGACTGCATCCAATCTCATTGTTGGTGTGTGTATGTGGGAGGGGGCAAACATTAGAGTTCATCAGTGAAAACGGTGCCCTATCAGGGATAGTGTATCATCCCCTGAAGACCTATAATAAAGTTCTAATGAGAAAGAAAGAAAATGGTGGAACTACTCTATTACTGACCTCTGACCTGGATAGCCCAGGCTAGCCTGATCTCATCAGATCTTGGAAGCTAAGCAGGGTCGGCCTTGGTATTTGGATGGAACACCACCAAGGAATATCAGTGTCATGATGCAGAGGCAGGCAATGAATGTCTCTTGCCTTGAAAACCCTATGAGGTCACCATAAATCAGCTTTGACTTGACTGCACTTTCCACCAAGCTGCAACTGATGTTCATTGCATGATCATTTGTGCAGTCACATGCATGCATTCTGCACCAGCACAGATGTAACTCTGGAAAGCTCTAGAGACATACACAAATTTTGGTCCTTAAACCTTCTCCCTCAAAGAAGGTGTTGTCTATACTTAGCTTAGGGGCAAGGAGATCTTCTCCTCACTCGGTTCCTTCAGATTACTGAATGCAGTTGACAAATAATATGAAAAGCATTTGGAAAGGCACACAGATTAGCACTGAAAGATCATCAGTTATAGGCAAGCAAACTGCTTCTTCCTAATGGCCACTGCAGTCCTCCATTAACAAGATCCACATGTCTGCAGGTAGGTACTTGCTTAGATTTTACACCCAGCTATGAGAATGTGCCCAATCTATCAATATTGACATGGTGACAATGCTCCTAATGAGAGATAGTTTATTGAGAGGGTAATTAGCATATTTGTGCAGTCATGATAATATTGAGAAAGACAGATTGCTTCCTTTAACTGGTGATCTTCAAGTGGTCATCTGTGCATTCACACCACTCACCCTCCTTCCCCTTTGCTGGTGGTCCTCTTCCTTTTTTTGAGGCTTCTGGCAGTGGTCAGAAGGAAATGGTAGAATCCGTGTGCCCTCCCCTGTAGGCATATGCAGTGAAGCCCCCTGTGCATGTCAAGGGGGAAGGGTGCAAAATCCCTTTTAGCTTTCTATTTACCGGTCAGGATTGGCACAGGTGCACTATATCCCAACGGTGTGATACACAGAGACCATGAAGAAGATCACAACAGAAACACCCAACACTAGAATACCCCCACTGAAATTCCAATATTTGAAATGTGCACACATACTGTGCAATATAAAAATTACTCAAGTTGGTGGGAGGTAAGGGATTAAAGAAGCCCAGCAACATGTGAAGCAGAGGCTTAGTACTACTATCTGTACAGGGCTGGTTCAACTCCTAAGGTAGAGGTTCAAACATACAGGCAGCAAGCAACCCAAAGATAAATCTAAAGGGCAAGAACATAGTGAAAGACAATGCCGTCTGACCCGCCTCTCTGAGGGATACCTCTTCAGAAATGTGGAAGATGCAGAAACTAGTCTTGTTGGGTATACATGTGAAGCCTGAAGCAAAGGTTGCTTTCCATTCATTTTAGGGGATGATATATCACACAAATAGATTATTATCTGTCTAAACCAGGGGTGTCAAACTCATTTGTTATGAGGGCCGGGTCTGACATAAATGAGACCTTGTTGGGTTGGGTCATAAAATGTAATGCCCAGCAGTGGAGACACAAACACAAAGATTTTTTTAAACAAAATTAAAAACATGCTGAAAACATTAGCTCTGTAAACTGCAAACCTACTTCTGATTTATTGACATTCACCACAGAAATCTCAAGCTCAGAGTTCTGAGTCTAGGACCCAGGGGAAAACATGAAATGGCTGAGTGATTAAGAGAGTCTGGGGAAGCAAGCTATGATGCAGCAGCAGCAGCAGAACTGGAAGCAGGAGATGGCCAGTTCCACTGCAGGCCTGATGGAAGCCCTCCGGGAGCCTGATCCAGCCCCCGGGCTGCACGCTTAACACCCCTGGTCTAAACCCTTTGTTACACTGGATGTAAAAGGGAAGGACCCATTTCAAAGTCCAATGTGTGGACTGCTCTTTAAGCATCTTGAAGGCAAGGCAACAGACTAGCAGAGGTGGTTCGCCATTGCTTTTCTCTGCATAGCAATTCTGGAAATCCTTGGCAGTTTCCAAACCCAAAATGTGATCTCCATCCAAATACTAACCAGGGCTGACCCTACTTAGCTTCGGAGATCTGATTAGCCTGGCATCCAGGTCATGGTTAGAGATTATTACTATAGTGCAAATATGATGTTCAAATCATTTATTGTAAAGCTGCTTGTCATAACCATGATTCATCAATATAAGGCAGGGATTTAGACTGTTTTATCAAAAATCTCAATCTCACACCCCAGTACCTTTTTATGATAAAGTATTTATTTTCATCTGATAATAGTATAAAATAGTAACTGTAAATACTCATTATCTCCTGCCTGCCAGTCATGATGGAAACAGTAGTGATACCTATCCCCGCTATTCTCCCACACATAAGGAAGAGCATTACAGGAACTCATTTGCTGCCATCTTTCAGAATGGAAGAAATAGGACCAATTTCTCCATCCATGGTGATTGGGATTCTTGCAATCTTTGATATCTTTAAGGTCCCAGATAGTCTCTATATCACTGCACCATGCCTATTCTTGGAGACTGTGGGGAGGCTCTGATAGCTCTTGGAGCTCTGCACAGATACCAAAAAGGGGTAAGGAGTGACAAAAGGCACAGTACCATTCAAAATGGTCTGACCACAAGGTTTTGTATCACATCAGGGTGAAGGATTGAGAGGGAATGTTTCTTGGATTAATGTCCAGCTATGCTACACTGATTCTCCTCCTCCAAAGCTACTTTGAAAGGGGAAAAAGGAGGCCTAACATGGGGTCAAATAAAATAAGAATGTCTAGGTAACCAAAATGGAGCTGCTAAAACAACAGTGGTCAGAAGAGAATGAAACAGAATGGTACTCTCCCTTCCCTCTGAAGTCCTGGTGGAAACACAAAATTCTCCCTGTATGGAGAGAATCTAGTTGCCAATTTCTTAGTATGAGCTCTAGAACTTTCTAGAGTTGCTTGTGTACTGGTACAGAACCTATGAGAGTTTATGCAGAGACTATGAATTTAAAATATTTATTATGAACTCCTAACATGGGAGAATGTGTCATAGTTCATGTACAGCTGCTTATCCTACAGTACAAACAAGAATTACTCTTCTTTTGAGGCCATTTGCTGTATGATCTGTGCGGATCCATATTTAAATTTATGAATTTACCACAGTTACATCTAATTTGGTCCTTAGCTGCTGAGGTATTAGGAAATATTTATGAACATTCCAATATTTATGAACATTCCAACTTCTCAAGTTTTCTGAAAATAATTCAGCACACAAGGCTGGGTCTACATGTAACGGTAAGGTAGAAAGCAAAATACTGCCCAACTAACAGACTGAGTGCAAATGTGCATTCATATGGAAGTAATACATGAATGCATGTAATATATGAAAGCATGTGTAATTAGTGTGCACATGTGTATTGTGTATAAGGTGTATAAATGTGGGTGTGAACCTGAGTGTTTTGAGCTCTGATCCAACTAAAGTTAATTTTCAAGTTTCACTGGAAATAGTGGTAACTACCTGAATGCCTTTGATTTCAGTGTGGACTTATCTCTGACAATGTGACTTATCTCTGATTAACTTTATTTGAATAAGGGTTATCTAGTGAGCATATGGATGGAAGACTAAGAGACTGAAGAGGTAATGGGCACAGAGAACTATACACACAAATCATATCTGCAAATTTAAATAGTATTTCATCTAAAATATATACCTAAGGAAGTGGGCTAAAGTTTGACTAGAATAGCAGAGGTAAAGGAAATACTGTTCTTAACACCCAACGGCACAGTTTAAAAACCTTTCCTGCCACAGTGCATAAAATCCTGGATACAAATAACTTGCATCTTCAGCTTTAAAATTCTTTTTGTACATAGATTCTTGCCACACAATATCAAAATGATTTAAAAAATAGGCCTCATTCTCATACTCTTGTCTTTATATGTGTAACCAGATCCAATTGTGCAGAAGATATTACAAGACACTTTTTGATGTAGTTTAATAATGATACTGAAATCAATAGCAATACACTGCACTTTTAGAAAAGTTCATTTTAATTTAAATTGATATGGTCAACTATGTGTGTAGTGAAGTGTGACATATCTTCTTGATTGCAAGTCTGCTACACTATTGCCAAAAATGCTTTGTCCAACCACGAACTACTACTTTATTTATTCAGATTTGTACCTCATCATGTCCTGGGTATTCTAGGCAAGTAACAATGCTTTATAAAGCAAGGCAAAAGCCAACAGTACAGAAATACTAAGTATACAATCTAGAGAAAGCCAGGTATGTCAGTGTACACATTCTGATAGCCACATGGATATAAGCTGACCCCTTTATTTAAAAGACTGTCAAGTTCCATATGTCCCAGGGCACCAACTACAGTCATCAGACAGGCATCTGTTGGCCATCCCACCACTTAGGATAGCCTGTTTGGCATCCACCAGAGCCTGGATCTTTTTCACTGTGGTTCTGGCTCTGTGATATGGGCTCCCTGAAGAGGTGAGAGGGATCCCCTCCTTGGAGATCTTCAGGAGAATCCATTCTCTTTTGAACAGGCCAAAGGGGGAACCTCCCTCCTTCTTGGCATTATACTCTCCTTGGGGACCTCAACATTCACACCTGAAGTTGTTTTAGGCTCACAGTCACGATTAAATCCATGTATTGCTCCAACATAAAATGGATTCCACATACAAACAATGTCAAATCCTTGATTTGTTTTTGTCTACTAACTCCACTTGTGGCTTGGGCATCAAGGAGCTCGATGTCTCACAACCATTATCAGGTGAAGCTACAGTGACTTTGAATTTCTGAGGAGATGAGCACCCAATTACGATGGTACACCCTCAGAGGCAGTTTGATCCTGAAAGACTCCTGATAATTTTCAGAGTGTTTCCTGCAACATGGCTAGTGCTTTGGTCAGTGCCCCAATCAATCTATGAATACGGAAATGGCCCAGGCATAGTTGACACAATTTTTCAGAGATGTAAGCTTCTGACTCATTAAGCCTATATCATTCCCTGGTTACTCTGTGTTTGACAGCGTGCTGCTACATGATAAGAGTACAAATGACCACTCACACAGCTGATATGACTGAACACAAGTTACAGCACATTTTCATGCCTGCACAGTGGCAATGATGGCAGCAGAGCCTTTGTTTCTTCTGCTTAGTTCCATCCAGACCGGGGGGGGGGCGGTAGATTTAGCCACAATATGTTAACCTGGATCTTTTTTCACACAAAAAAATCAATATTTTTAGTAACTGAGATTCAGTTGTCATCAGAGAGCTATTTAAAATGTCACTGGAGAATAACTGATCCACTTTTCCTTAGATAGATTTCATTTGTCAATGGTAAGCAAATCACCTCATAGTTAATATTTGGCCTGGCCCCGACGCCTCCTCAAAGGCCAAAACAGCCTTGAAAAGAGTTCTGTCCATTCCCCTGCCTTTGACTGACAGAAACCAAATCTGGAATCACCTGACAATATTGTTCTGGTTGCTTAGCAACGACCACAGACAGCATTCATTTCTCAAAGCTACAGGTGCTGCTTTTATTATTTTCTGGGTTTTTAACCCCTCCTAATGTGTTTGTTTGTTTGTTTCAGATTTCAGATGTAGAACCTGAGAACCTCTGGTCTGTTCATAGCTCCAGTGTCTGAATTTAAGCATCCAGAGAGAGAGCCATGTTGAGAGTTAGATATTATTGATAAATATAAATATTTCTAATAGTCAGCATGCCCCCATGTACATGTAATGTGGATCTAGGCCATATTAACAGAAGGAAGGTTTTTCTGCAAACTTGGAAGATCCCCACTGGTTTGCAGAAAAATCTGAAAACTTAAAAATGTAGAGCCTCCTCCTCCCCCACCTCATTAAAGGAGCGTGGGTAGCTGGGTGAGGAGGAGGGAGGTGCCTCTGGCATCCCTCCCCTACCAAAACTGCTCTGAAGAAGGGAGCCTCTGCTGCCCTCATCTTCCCTGCCACCAAAACTGCTGCTGGTGGTGGGTAGAACAAAGAGGAGGGGATTTTCTGCAGCCAAGAACAATACTGAAGAGGCAGTGCTGGAGGTAGGCAAAGAGGGGTAGCCTCTGCCATCCCCTCACCATTTCCAACCTCTGCTGTTGGACCCAGGAAGGATGGTGGAGAAGGTGGGCAAGCAGGTGAGTAGGGGTTGGCCAAGCACAATCCCCCCTTTGAATCCCTTGGTGAGAGAAGGGGAGCAGTGAGCTGCCCAGCAAGTGGGGTGGAGGATGACATTTTCCCGTATGTCTCACAGGTCCCTACTAGTAAGTGTATAATTATAAATAGGGCTGTAGAACCAGTTTGGTGCATGTAGAGCTTGGTGTATGTAGAGCCAGTTTGGTATAGTGGTTACGTATGCAGATCCTAATCTGGGAGAACCAGGATTGATTCCCCACTCCTCCACTTGCAGCTGCAGGATGACCTTGGGCAAGTCATATCATAGTTCTTTCAGAGCTGTTCTCTAAAGGATAGTTCTGGAAAGAGCCCCCTCAGCCCCACCTACCTCACATGGTATTTGTTGTGGGGAGGGGAAGGGAAGGGGCTTTGTAAGCCACTCTGAGACTCCGAGTGAAAGGCGGGGTATAAATTCAATCTTGTTATCCTCCTCCTCTTCCTCCTTCTACAAAGGTGGCTGGAAACTCACCCGCAGATTCACAAAACAGATTGAGCACCAGCTGCATACATGATTATGTAGCATTCCACATAAAACCTTTTATGACCACATATACCATTAGCCTTTTCAAGATAACTAAATGAGCAGTTCTAGATCTCTATTTTATAGCTAACTAATGGATTTCTTAAGATCATATATTATAAGAAACATTGGGCTACTGCTAGAAAACAGCAGTTCTGTGCTGAATTCTCTCTATCTCCAGCTACTAGTCCTCGCATCATTTCACTGTCACTGCCAATGAGGTGTTTATGTATTGTTTGTTGGGGAACATATACCAGAATAATGACACCAAGACATTGAGATGAAATGCGCTTACACATGACAGAAGGAAAGACATAGACCTACTGCTTCTACCACCATGTAATTCTGCACTGAATGATACAGAGAAAATAAGCACATTTAAAAATAGACTATCACTTGAGCTGAAAACATTTGTTATAAAAAGATTTTTTTTGAATTCCCACATCAGCTTAAACACATACTTTTGTATTCAGTAAAAAGGTTGTCAAAATTATTTTCTTTTCAAATTAGTTGCCTTGATTTTTAAAAAAAATATACAGTGTCATACCTCAGAAGTTCTTCTGTAGGATTCTGCATGATCTTTGTATAAGCAAACTACCTTAACCTGTTTACTCAACCACCTGCAGTGACCTCAAAATTCTTAGCTTGAGTTATATACACCGTACAACAGCACTTTTCAATTACAATTTTCATTTCATTGCCAAGATGGGCTAACCAAGACAATAATTACGCTTATAATGTATGATGTAGTCATTTGTATGGAATCTTATGAAATTATATTCATATAAAACTTTTTATGCACTATCAACATTTAAAGAAAAACTTCCAGGGAATCCTCAGATGTAATTTTTTTGGATTTTTAAAAAAAAATTAAAAGGAAAATATGGAAATTTGGGGGGAAATTAAAATATGTGCAACATTTACTTTCTTATAAATACAAATCATTTCACCGTTTTAAAATAAAATATACTATTTAAATTTAGCATATATAATCACACCATTTAGAATATTTATCAAAATTTAAAGTATACTTCTTTATATCAGCAAAACTGTACACACACCCAATACTGCTGCACTCTATGTCACTGTAACATATCTTAATTTTTGCTGGGGGGGGAGCTGAAAACAGAAAACAAGTTTTAAAATAAACTAAACAGAGACCCAAGTCAGTCTCATACAGTCACAATAAGACTACCAGCATATATGGATATCTAGTTAAACATTAACATTGAAGCCATTTAACTATTTAATGATGTATTATCTTCAAGAATATTATCACATATTAATTGTTGCTGAAATTATTCACCTTAAATAAACATTAATGAAAATATGTTGAGTATGTTAACAATATACAAAGGAGTTATTATCTAAATGCTGCAGTTTTTCACACCTAAAATAATATTTTTGTTATTGCTGTTGTTACTATTTAATTAAACTTTTATACCACCCTCCCCACAAAGCGGGCTCAGCATGGTACACAACAGAAGGGTTAAAACAATTCATCAGTTTATACATACAAATAAATGTAAAGGTTTTAAAAACAAACAATTAATATACAGAGTATAAACCTATATGGCATCATATTATGAATTTGCAGCCCATTGTTGGGAGAGGAAGGTGAGAGGTAGTCAGTTGGCCAATTTGTTGTTAAAGCCTCAACCATATACTTAGTGGAACATCTCTGCCTTACCACAGGGCACTGATGTTATTTGGCAGAGAGTTCCACCAAGTCAGAGCCAGGGCTGAGAAGACCTTGGCTCTGGTTGAGGACAGCCAGACACTCTTTGGGCCAGGGACTTCCAGCAGATGTTGTTTTCTAGAGTGCAACACTCTCCGGGGGACATACCAGTAGATGTGGTCCACAGATATGCTGGTCCCTGACAGTTTAGGGCCTTGAAGGTTAAAACCAAAAACTTGAACCTGACCTGGTACTCAATCTGAAACAAAAATACTTCATGCTATACATTTAAATTAGTAAAACCTCACTTTAAAATGCATTTAACTCAGTACAAAAGATAAAATATTTTACAGGCTCTTTTTTGCAACAGTTCCCAAAGTTTCACAATTTTCATAGAAAAAACTTAAAAATAGCCCTGGAGAGGACAGACTCTCCCATTCTCTCTCTTCCCCTTGGCCTTCACATCACTATTCACTAGGCTGGGTGGGTGATTTATTCCAGACCCTAGTTTAAGATCTAAACATAAGAACAAAAGCAGAACCTTGTGCTATATTTGCACACACATACACACAGAGAAAGAGAGAAAACGAATGAATGAACCATACTGGCCTACATCGTACCACTTTGTTTTGCAAAGTCTGAAGCCTTCCTCTAGCTTAAGGAACTATGTGCTAGAAGAAGACTCACTTCAGTTGGAGAACAACTTCTCAGGGCTGAAAGAAGGTTTCCAACTTTGCTTAGCAGCATGGTGTTAGTTATGTAGAAAATGTATGTGGCTGCCACTTCTAGCATCCTGCCCCAAGTGGCACACAAGATAAAAACTGTATAATAATAAATATGGTCAGTTATTAAAACCAGTGATAAAAAACAAGGAATCTACTAAAAACATAAAAGTAGCCAAAAACAGTATCCAGCAGCATAAAATAATGTTAATAAAACAGCTTGCAAGCTAGAAGCAGGCCATAAAAACAACAGCTAAAAGGAACACTTTAGCTAGAAGACTGTGTTAAAATAAATAAATAAATATATATATATATATATAGGCATGCAGTAAAGACTGCAAAGCAGGCACCAGGCACATCTCAAAATAGAGGCATCCCAAAGGCAAGGCACCAGTACCAAAAAAGTCCTGTCTCTTGCAATCACCTGCCTCACCTCTGCAAATTGAGGAACTGAGAGCAGTGCTTGGAAAGAGGAAGTTAAAACTGGTGTTGCCTTCGAGAACATATTAAAACTGGTGGATTGGACAGGCAGTCCTTCAGGTACCCCTGACTGAACTATTCACAGCCTTACATGTAAGAACTTTGAATTACTAGAGCATGGATCACCATGGCTGTAGTTTGCACAGCAGCTAAAACTGATAAAAGAGGCTACGTGCCATAGACATAATAACTCTAGATTGAGGTTCAGTTTATCGGCTATCATTTATTCCATTATCTTCCCTAGGCATTTCTTCAGAACTTCCACAAATCTACCTGAGTTAGCAGTGAGGAAGAAACACAGACAATCTCTCCCTGTGGCTATTCAAACAATACAGGGAACAAGACCCCACAAAAAAGCAGCAGTTAATCAGTAACACTTTCTGGAACTGGCTAGCTGAGTAAGAGTGACCATCCATAGAGATCCTCACTCCCAACCCAGCCAGTCTCTGTAGTCAATTGTATCAAAGGCTACTGAGAGGTCCAGGGGAATCAACAGGGACATACTCCCTTGCGATTCTCTCAGCAAAGATAGCCAGGGGAGCCAGCCATTTCTGTCCCAAATCCAGGCCTGAATCCAGAGTCTCGATAGGATATAGGCCACCATATTTTGCAAGACTACTAAACAAATGAGCAATCAAAAGTGAAATAATGAAGCCACACTGATCATAGCCATAATCTGATCATAATTCGGATGTTAACACTGTGGACAGTGCACATCTAAGTGTGGCTTTTGACTTTCTCTAACTGCAGGCCCCCTCCCCCATTGTATCTAAATTGTTGGGGGTTTTTTACTCTGTGGAAGGTGTAAAAAAGGTTTGGAATGTGAGGGAGGGAGACTCTTTTGTTTAAAAGTAATGAGTTTCACTGGGAAATAGAAAAACTTTGGGTACGCCAAAAGCTCTGGACTGACGTCAATGGCTTCAAACCTAATGAGCAACAAAATCAAGAAACTCCAGAGTTCTAGCTTACAAGACTGATTAAACATCTATTCATTCAAAAGTGTTATCTTAAGACTAATATCACAGACTACCTTTTCAAATTTACATCTCTGATAAACTGACTATTGCTTTCCCAATGAACACTATTATTTTAGTTGGTCTCACTTCTTGTTTCATCATAGATCACTTTGCATCTTTTTGTTACCATATTTACTTGAAAGGAAGACAATCCTGAATGTAAGAGTCATGACATGCAAATTCATGAGGCATTCCATATTTTTATACCTTGAATAAAACTTTGTTGGTCTTAAACGTGCCACTGGACTCGAACTTTGTTCTGCTGCTTCAGACCAACATGAATCACTCTTTAGAAATGTACTGTTAATCCCGCTCCGTGGTTCACAATGCCTTCCATAAGCTAAAAAGTCACACTGTCCCAACAGAAGGTGTTATTTTTCCAATCAAGCAGGATGTTTAAAATTACTTGCCTTATCTAAAATGTCCACAGACTCTTAACAGCTACAGCTAATGTTGTGCTAAATTGCTGTAAACCCAGCAGTTTGTCTCTTCTGAAGGGGGTGGGGGGAGATGAACTACTAAACAACTTCAGCTTGAAGGACAGGAGAAGCAAAAGCTGGTGTAGAGTACTATTCTGCATCAGAACCAGGGCGTGGTAGATGAACAAATCCACCAAAATTGCTCCTACTGCTTCTTATCATGTGCCAGACAAGGACCTGCAGTTTGTAAAGCTAGTCAGAGAGTCCTCCTCTCTCCTCTTGAAACTCAAAGTAGCTTGAAAGGCAGTATTTGCAGATGCAGTGTCCTTTCACTACCAATCTTCTCAGCTGATGAATGAGTTGGCATGCTTTCTCCAAAGCTCTCCCTGCACGCCCAGTGAATCACCTCTTACATTCCTTTTCCTTTTGGGTAAATATGGCATTGTTCATAACTACTTACCTTGTTTTCCATTGTCCCTACCTCAATGTCATGATAGTTTGTCTCGTGGTCTGTATTCTCTTGCTTTACCTATAAAATTCCAGGTCAGGCCACTGAAACAATGTCCTCTTTAAAAAAAAAAGTTTTCCATAACCAAAAATGTTTTCTTATAATGGACTAAAAACAAGTTTTATAACAAAGCTAGAATACATTCCAAAAATTGAATGAATTTTCAAGAATTTCCAGTATAAATAAGTTATTATTAAGTATTTACACTTTCATGTAGAAAACAGCAATACATTGATAGCAATACTTTGAGAAAAATGCAATGACCACATATATGTAGCCACAGAAATAACTGATTAATACACACACACAGAGACTGAACTTACAAATCTGAACAGAACACTTGAATGCAGTAAATAGATGCAGCACTGAAATATAAACTGCCTGTAAATGATGCAAACGACCCCTGAAATGTGTTTTTCTGCCCCTCCCCCACAAACTCACAAGAAAAAAAAATCAAACATTTAGGAAATGCAAACATACTCTACAGATTCTAAATGAACAACATACTGAAATATGGTGTCAATTTAAATGCATTGAACACCAAGAAAAATGCCCTCAACTAAGGCTTCAAACTTGTATAGCACATTTCCACTCAACCCAACTAGATTGCCTGTCACATCTGACATGGCTCGTCAAAAGTTATCCTTCACTGCTCATGGGCAACACAGAGGGTCAAAAGACCAAATACAATGGTCCAACCCATCCCAATTTTTTTCCTTCAGAGCAGCAGATATTGAACTCTAAAATGACAAGACAGAGCAGGTTGAAAAGGGTGCCAAAAACAGAAGCTGTCCAAAGCTGCTGATCTGAAGGAGAAAAACTAGTCTATATGTACATGTCAGGACTGAGGATCATACACTGACAGTCTTATAAGAAGGGGGGTGGGGAGGAGAATCCTGGCAATTGAAAGGTCTTCTAGAAAGCTTTTTTTGTTTCTGTTGTTGTATAACCACATGCTCCATATAATTTAATACACACTCTAAGTTAAAAGGGCAACAGAAATCTACTGTACATTGTACATCAATTTTTTTAAAAATAGTACTTTAAAATAGTATTTATTTCAGATAAGATCTTGGTACAGAATTACAAACTTTGTAAAATAATTTGATTTTATAATCTCCCACTTAAAGAAAATTGATAATTCTGATTACAAAACACAGCTATCGATCACAGAGATTCTATTTGAAAGAACTTTGTTCTCCACTGTCCATATCTTTTAGGTATCACGGGGGTGGGTGGGGACTGAAGCAGATGCCATGGTGTTTAGCACTGGTTGGAGCCTATTTCAGACATATTTCTACATTGTGCATGCACTGGATTCTGCACCACTATTACATCAACAAGAAATTTAGGAATATTTTCCTTCTCCAAGGGTATTTAAATATAGGAATTTGTAAGATTTTGGCCTTGTCAACTTCAATTATCATTGTGATAAATATGCAAAAGCAACAGGTGACTGTCTAATCCATTTTATATAGAAGTCTTCCCCTCTTCCTTTGTGGAAAATTTAATTATTCATACTATTATATCTGTAAACAACTGTCTCCTGAAGAGGCTTTAAAATATAAAGGGGATGGAGCAACTACAGGATAAAGACCATGAGGCTGGGGAACCTTCCATCTTCTTGCTGAACTTTCCATCTTCGAATGGCCCATCAGATGAAGACCCACAGTCCGATTTATTATGCTAAACTGCAGTGTTATCTGTCTTTAGTTTATAGCTTTGTTTTTGATTGTCTTAACTATTTATTGTGAAATATCTATTGTGAAATATTTTAACTCCTATTATGGATTTGCTGTTATCTGCTCTGAGCCCGCTTGTGGGGAGGATGGAATACAAGCCGAAATTAATAAATAAATATAAATGGGATGGTGCAATTTAAGGATTAAGACCATGAGGAAAGATCTTACATCACAGCCAGGCCACTCTAGGTCAAGAATGAAACATGCATATCCAAGATAAATGCCCAAAAATGTCCAACTGTTTCACTGCCCTCTAAGCTTTAACCCAAACCTGTTGAACCTCTAAGCTTTAACCCAAACCTGACGGAAGCTGACTTGCAGCAGAAATAAATCTTTTATCGAGCCAGTAATTGCTCATATTCAACTGACAAACCCCCAGCATTCTTGTGTTGGCTTCCGTCTTCTTACCTACCTTATAATCTGCTTGTCCTAACAAGTTACATTTGTACACACACAAAAAAAATAATTGCTGTCCCCCAAAGCACCACCTATATAAACAAGACTGTTTACTTAAGGCAGTATACTTGAAAGCGAAAAAAAATAGATCTGATTTTTGAACTAGCATGTGAGCAGTACTACAAATAGAATAGAATACTGTATCAGTTAAGTGTCCTGGACTATATTCCTCAATATTGCATAGATTCAAGTATAAGTAAAATGAATAAGAATTTATTAACAAACAGCACTGCCAACTCTCCAACGCTTAATAATTTGTTGATTTTTTTTACAGATAAATGTGTCCTGAGATTATAATCTTTGGTGGTGGTGATGATGATGATGATAAAGGACTGCAATATTATGCATATATTTTTGGGAAGAGAAGGCTACCTTTTTGCCAGAGGGGGTGCATCCCTTTGGGTTACAGAATTATTTCCAAGCCTTTTAGGTTCCTGACAGCTCACAGATGATAATTGTGACTGATAATCCTGACCCAATAGCTTTGCTTTATTTCAACATACTGGCACTCTCACTGCATTCATGAGCTGCAATTTAATTCAAGTGCACTTAAGTTCCAGCAAACACAAAGCAGCCAAGAAACACTACGTTGTGTATTAGACTCCATTTGAGAAAGAAGAGATAGGTAAATATCACTGCCGCAGCCGGTATGAGAGGATAACCTGCCCACACATAAGCCATCCCAATTAGCCAGAGCAAGAACAGTCTCTAGTCCCTGAAGACTTGAAAGAGTATCTTTCCCGATACTCTTTATGAGCCAACCTGATCTGAAAACACTGATGTCTACAAGCAAGTAGATGCTTTATCTTGCTGAAATACAAGCATTTAAAATCTTGGTATGAAGACAGATGTTGCTTTGCTGTTCCCAGTGAATATGACAGTATATATATTTTATTTTATTGAGAAAACTTTTGATGATATATCAGCATGAAAGCTTTCAGGTTTCAGGGAAGATTACATATGCCTATACCAAGAAAGTTTTGTTCAATAAAGATGTCACATCTATTTGTACTGCTGTTTAAAGGAAATTAAAACACCACTAACTTGATTAGTGTAAACATCACAGCTGAACTAGAATGAAACATTTGCTAACTGGGTACCATAAAACAGAAGAACACAACTGTTTAGCTAGAAATTATAACTGGCAGAGATTTTTTTCAAAAATAGATTGGCCACTAGAGAAATGACATCAATGCTGTGATCCTAAGATCACTTAGAAGTAATACCCACTGCCATCAATGGGACTTGTCTGAAGCACAGGTCTGAAACAACTACCTATATATAGTTTCAGGCTAGTGTAGTAAGAATTAACCAGGAAAGGTAAGAACAAACAAAATGTATTAACAGGTCAAAACATTTAATATTGAAACGGCTTAACAAATATGGTATTTCATAGATTTAAAAAGTTTGGCACATCTTGTAAGAAGCCTAGTATGGCCCTTGAAGCTCTTTAGAACTAATAGCCTTCTTCTTCTTGCTTCCTGTTACAATCCAATACCACAACTAGCTTCAAAAGACCACCTTTGCGTATAGACTATTTCTGCATTCTGCTCCAGGCTAAACATTTTTTTGTGTATATACTGGTAAATTCAACAGCCTCTTTAACATCTTGGAACAAATTACTGACAAGTCATTTTTTGCTCTGTACTGTAAGTCAATGTGGCAATGCTGTTTTTTTCTATTATAAACATCTACTGTACTCAGCTCAGAGTCGTTTGGATGCTGATACAAGATTCATAATGGCTGTCAGAATCTGCAATTTTTCCTTTTGTTTTATGAGGTCAAGCAATATTACATGCACTGATATATTCCATTTTCCCAGCTGAAAACCTCCTCATTTGAGCACAACACATTGAGAGAGTCATGATTTTGCAACCTAGTATGTGAGGCACAGCACAATAGGGGCAGGTGGCTAACCCCACGTTCTCCTTTTGCTCTTGTCCACTGGCAACAGTAAATTAAACTGTCAAAAATGGAATTGTCCTGTCATCAACAAAGCTATAGCTTCACAAGTATTGCAACATCAGATTTCTAATTCTGCATTTCCCTGCACCTGTAATTTCATCAGGAACTTTCACTGGACCATGGTGAACAGCTGTCCAAGGGCCACTGGCATTGTGAATTCCTTCAGAGGACTGACATGGCATTTGAAAGAAAGAAAGAAATTAATGAACAATGCTAGCAATTTTTTAATACAAAAAAAAAGTGTTCAGTAAGAGGTCCTGACCTTCAACACAGCTTTGAACCCAGCTAAAAGGGTAGAAATACTAACACGTGACAGAGGACATAAAACAATAATACAGGTTAGCTCTCTGAAGAAAAAAGCTGCTAAAGAGAAAATCTTCCTAATCATCCATCATCATCATTATATCAAACACTGTATCATTGTAACAAACTGATAATTTCAGATGTTTTCATACACACATTAGTATGTTGTATACATTGACACTGAAATGAAGCTAGGAAGCTGTATTCTCCCTATCCCTTCAGGTTTGAGGAAGAAACATGAACAAAGCCATTTCTTTGGTTTTATAAGAGTTGCACAAAAATAAAAGCAATGGTATTCCCTATGAATACAGCTACTTGAAAAATGTTTAACCACACAACTTTGTGGAGTTCATCTTAAAATAAATCCAACTAACCAGAACTCTCATTGCCTGGGTTTAAAACACACAAAAAAACTTCACTTTCTACCCAAAAGACTAATTTTGACTTGCAAGTTAAAATATCCAGCCAGTGCTGAGCAGCATCTTTCAACAAAGAACAAATAAAAAGCCTAGACAAACAAAGACGCACATGTAATTCATTTAACTACAAAAAAAGAAAGTTTGACTTACACATCAACAAAAATTGGGTTTTTTCCTATTAATTAGAGCAGCAAATATTTCAGGATTATACCTTTAAAACTTCAAAGATTATCAATCATAAAGCAAAGGGCTGAAAGTTAAATTGAGATGGAGATAGCATTTCACACAGCTTAATACAGTAGAAGTGGCTCAATACCCCTTTATTAATTCCCATTTAATATTGGTTTAAATTGCAGCCATTATTATCCTACAGTATATGAAGGATCTCATGTAATTAGTCTGCATTAAGCCCTTTTTATTTATAAGGAGCCAAACAAACAAGCCAACTTTAATTACCTGGGTCTCACAATATTGATCTGAGCATCAAATTTTAATATGACTTTATTTCAGAATTTCCATACAACTAGTATTCAAATTTGCCGTAGCAATAACAATTTTGCAGGCAGAAATGACTTTTCATTCAAAGTATGTAAATGATTGCCTAGTGCTGGGGAGCATGAGGCTTTCCATGCTAGCAGCATGTTTATGTAGACCTCAGGGGCCTTGCTGCTTCATGTGCTGCTCTCTAATATGGCAGGAAAGCCACCAATTACCAGAAGAGACAAAAGTCAACTAAGACAGGGAATCTTCTCCCTCCCAAACCTTGTTCTCTCCCACTTCAGTACATGGTGTTAACGACATACAAATTTTGAGGTCATTAAGTATAAACAGGAATTGAAAGCAAGACAGGCACTCTTTCAGGAGATGCCGATGTCAGCATTTCAAGTACTCTCCTAATCCCACAATGCAAGTTTCAGCATTATTGTCTCAATTTAACTTGCATTAGTACCTAGCACCTTGATTACACTGCTGGGGTGGTAATCTCCGCCTGCATATGCCATCATTACTTATGTCAAGCCTCTTGAGTTGTTATGAATACTATGTTGTTTTACGAGAGAGAGGAAATTAGTGCCAGTCCCCTAGAGTTTTGGGTGCTTAACACTGAAGCACTACGCAGCCTTCTCAAATCCCACAACAAATCCTTGTTTAGTGCCACATGTAGATAAGGACTTTGCAGCAACATTCCAGAATAAATAACTCATATCCTCTTTATTTGTAAATGTCAAAAAAATCACCCTTTCCTTGATGTTTCTCTTCACACAAAGTCTAAACATAATGTAGTTAATAAGCAAATACCAGACAAATACATATTAGCATATTTCTGAAATGCTGTTTATAAAGAATTGTGCATAACACATTTTAGGGTTATTCTAAAGTACAGGTTATTATTATTTTCAAATGAACTTATCAGACCTTAAGGAACTGCACTGTACTAAGACAAGCCTTCTCTCAAGAGTGCAATAAATGGAAAAATTGTTGCCTCTATGTATCACCTTTTCATTTTTTTTCCAAAAACATGATCCACTATGTTGTTGGAAAGAATTATTTCACAGTATCAGAGGGATTTTTGCATTGTATGTTTATTTTGTTTACACAGCAAATGAAACCTCCAATATGAATAGGTGAACTCCTCAGGGACAAAA